>JAGFPH010005664.1:76195-92774 GCA_018207615.1 Philaenus spumarius
CCCCCCCCCCCCCCCCCGAACATGACTTTAGTTGTACAGCCAATGGATCAGGGCATTATAAAAAATGTTAAGCATTTATACCAGCGACTTATTGTACAAACGCTCTTGACAGATTCATTGGAAAACAGAAATATAAAGATCGGTATCCTTCAAGCAGCAAGAATGTATCACAATGCATGGTCACATTCAATGCTATTTGTGGCTCGAATTACGTGGAACCTCGGATTATCGAGACTCGAATTACCGGGACTCCACTGTATTTGTTATTAAGAATTTATTTAATTTTAATATATTGATTACATTTCAGCTAATATTATACATGAATGTTTATTTTCCTGGAATAACAAACAAAGAATTGACCAAGGTTCCGTTAAAATTGGGATCAATCAAAAATAATTGTAGGTCAAATGTCACTGAGGATGATGATTTGTGGTTGAAATACGTTTGACAAATAAATGTATTTTTGTAAAAATTGTGTCCTATGTTTTTATTCTTAGAAATAAGTTTTTCTCAGGAGTCAAGCTCGATTATATTTATTTGCCATCAATGTGTTAATTAAATATGGTACTTTTTTTAGTACTAATTATAAAGACTATGTACTTTTTCTACTTTATATTATTGATTTCATTGAAAAATCTGTTGTTTCAGGTATTTAGTGAAAGCTTGGCATCAGGTGGGCAGTGGAGAGTTGATGCCACCTACAGTGAAATATTTACTGAAGAAACCAGTTAACAAACCCTGGGAAAATACACTGCAATGTGTACTTAAAGCTTTTCAAACTGTTGCTGCTGGGTATGTACGGAATAGTAGAATATTATATTTACTCTGTTAGTCCAGTCAAAATAGACATTCAACCTCGGATAGGTAAATTATCATTTTAAATGAAATGTCAAAAGTTCCCATCAATCTGTCTTATGCTAAAACATTTACTCTGCAACGACTCCTATCGAAGTCCTCGCCTCGAGCTATACTGGTTGCGCGCATGCGCGTATGAATCAACCTTGTAGTTGACATTGACCTACAAAACCAGTCTAGTAAGGAGAGCCGACGCATCAACTTCACGCTAGCAGCAGGTCCACAGCGTTCGTCGGGGACAAACTTCTAGGCTCACTCTAACCTTTAATATTATGCCTTAAGCAAAGTAATTATATTATTCAATAATCGGTAATCGCGTATCGTAACATTGTAACAAATCGCGCACTCGTAAATAATATTTAGCGGTAATAAGTTGAGTTCGGTTGCAAGCCTATCGTGTGAATATGGTGACTAGTGTTAGATTCAGTTAAGGTGTAATATTTAGATATGTATATTTAATTAATTTAGCGCTCGTTAAAAGCTGGCGGAATCGGATTTGGTGACTACGGCTTAAGGCAATCGGGTAAAATCAGGGTTGATAATAAATTAATTGCTCTGGGTTGTGGCTAACGTCCATTTTGCATCGACAGTTTCAGACCCGCCTTCCATATACTTAAGAAGTCGATGCAAATATACGCTGATCCGGCTTTCCCGATTAACATCAAAGCGGAAACCGGTACAACTCGGAGTCAAAACAGGTTTCCGTGAGTATCTCTTAAATGGTCATTGTAAAAATAGTTGTTATAAATTTTGTTGGTCATGCAGTTTTTTTTCCCAAAAATGTCCTTATACTTTTTTCTTGCAAAAAGATAATTCGTGAGATATCTTGAATTAAAAAAATTGGAATTTTGTTTGTATTTTACACCACAGAATACATAAAAAGTATATATTTATAGTTGTAAATGTTTGACCCTATTTTTAATGCCGGAATATTGAGATCGATCTGTCTGCTGCTCTATTGTATGAGCACTGATGGTCGTTACTTTCAGGAAAAGATTTACTATAAATGAAACAACCTTCTGACATTCAAACAAATTTACTCACCTACTCAAACCTAAATACAAAATTGGCTTACTTTCAAAATTTCGTTTGTTCACTACAAAGAATAACAGATCTTAATTTATTTTAAGGTTGTTGTAGACCTTCCAACATGAAGCTTGTATACGGACACCAACCCTCAAAATGGCAGTCGGGTGTATTCCAAGTTGTGTGGGTGAACAAAATTAGGGTCATCTATACCTTTATAAATGTAGAGTCCAAATATATTTCATGATGTACGCATACAAATGCCTCAATATCTAACTGAAATTCAATGCCAAATGACGAATAACTGCCGCTTATAAATGCGTGTTAGTATTTATAATTTTTGAAATCACACGATATCTCACAAATGGCCTTTCACTTAAAAAAAGCTTTTTTGAAGAGAATCACATGATCTTCAAGATTTATAATAAACATTTTTATGATGACACTGTTTATTGAGAAGTAGGCTTGTTTTGTTTTTGTTCCCTGTAGAGGAAGGATGTCCCAGGACAAATTGTGCACTTGTCAGAGGTTAGTAATTTTATTGTAATTTTATTTTGTAAAGATGCTTGGCAAGACAATCGTGACCGGTAGCTAGTCACAAAATTGCCTGCAGATATATTACTTAGAAGTGTCCTATATTCTATAAAAACCTCAAACAAATCCTAATCTTTGCTCTGCAGTTTATTCTTCATCTCACCAACAAATTTCTGTTGTGAGGTTGTTTTAATTTTTTTATAGGCTAATTGCTTTCAACGTCATTTCATTTGCTGGTTTTTGGATAATTTTTGTTCCTCTCTTCGCCAAGTCGCAACCCCGTTCCCCCGCAAACACACATAAGCAGGAACCCACTTTTAGTACGATATTGTTTACATGTATTTTTTACAATTTTGTTATTCTGTCTGGATGATTCTGAATAGGAAAAAGTGATACAGTCTACATTTTGCGACGATCCGCTTTCAGCCGCCACTACCGAAAGCCACCTGCGACGATCTGACCAGCTCTCTTTTTAATCGCCGCCGCAAGAAATTTTTCCACTATCCTGCGGACAGTATTTCTTACTATTTGAAAGGAAGCTACGTTAATGTTTACCTATAAAGAACCTCGACTCTTGTCGGGGTCGTACCGTTTGGAGAACGTTTTACCCTTTTTATAACAAGTAATATTTTTTGAATATATTTATATATATACACATAGACTACGATTATCAGCTGGTTCAGGACTACTATTATTATAAATAATAAGAAGTTATATACTTTGAACAGAGCCAACTGGCTTCTGGATTTCTTAATTATTATTCAAGCAAATTATTTATTTATTTATTCATAGCAGAAACACCACAAGGTGCATAGCAACGTCATTATAATAACTACAGCTTAGTCCTATACATAACATAATAAACCCAAAATAACAATAGCAGATATAGCACATAAAAATTAATAAATAATAAAACTCTAAAAGAATAATAACAATAGTAAAACCAACAATACAAATAAATACAGAAACAGGACTAAATTCAACAACTTAAACAATCAAAGTACCAACAGAACTTATGAAACATTCAGTCCCCTACAAACTCCAGCACATGCTCGCACCCGACCACAAGAATATGCAAGAGCTGAGGAATACTACCAGTCAATAAACTCCTCCACCGAGTAAAAGGATCCAGACAACAAAAGTCGTCTAAGGCTCTTTTTAAAAATGTCATAATTTTCAATATTTTTTAAGCTTTTAGGTAATTTATTTAACAATGCTACACCAGCTTGTGATGGTAGCTTTTTGTGCTTACTGAGCCTATGTTGGCCTAGATGTAAGTAACTTCCAAATCGGGTACCATAGTCATGTACATCCTTATTTAGTGTTGTTTTACACTTGTATTTAATGTATAAAATGACTTCAAAAATATACATGCTAGGAAGTGTCAATATTCCTCGCTCCCGAAAAGCATTTCTACATGACCCCATATTATTTATATGTGCTACAAGCCGTACTGACTTTTTTTGTAATCTAAAAAGCCTTTTCACTTGTTGAGATGAACAATCACCCCATACTATGATTCCATAGTTCAAGTGAGGATGTATAAGCCCATAGTAGGCTGTTAACATTGTGGATAGATTACAATAGTGCCTAAGATTTCTTAATACAAAAATTCCAGAGCAAAGTTTTTTGCATATATTGTCTGTATTAAATTTCCAAGTTAGTTGGTTATCAATGACCAACCCCAAAAATTTAGCAGAACTTGCCTCTTTAATAATATTATCCCCCAACATAACAGTTGGCCTGAACTTTGCACTATTTTTGTTTAAGTTAAAGTATAAATAATTTGTTTTGTCTTGATTGACAGTTAAATTATTTTCAGTAAAGTACTGACTTGCAGCATTAACTTCGATAAACGCTTTCTGTTCAAGGATTTGAACATTTCTTGCTCCTAAGCTAATCGTTGTGTCATCTGCATACTGAACCAAATTATCAATACATACAGATGAGCATAAGTCATTTATATATAAAAGAAATAAAACGGGTCCTAAAACTGATCCCTGTGGGACTCCAAAGTTAATTAGGTTTTTATTAGAAAGCCTTCCTGCAACCTGTACACGTTGAGTCCTGTTGGACAAATAACTGTCTACCCAAGATAGAGGTGTTCCCCTCACTCCAATCAGTTCAAGTTTTTCCAACATTATTTTAAAATGTACAGAGTCAAAAGCCTTGGAGAGATCAAGCAAAATACTTATAATGCTTTCACTTTTTTCCAGACTCTAAACGATATAGTCAATCAAATTGACAATGGCATCAATTGTTGATTTCCCTTTCTGAAATCCAAACTGATTTTTTGAAATAATCTGAAACTTTTCCAAGAAACCCAACAGCCTGATTAGGAAAAGCTTCTCAAAGACTTTGCTGAATACTGGCAGCAAGGAAATTGGTCGATAATTTTTAGCATCAAGTTTTTCACCCTTTTTAAATAAGGGAATGACTTTTGCGCTTTTTAATTTACTGGGGAAGACACCTTCGGAAAATGATGAATTTATTAAAATATAAAGGGGCTCTACAAGTTCTTCTGAACATTGCTTAATGAGCCAGGTAGAGACACCATCAATATCAAAGGAGTGTTTTGATTTTAATTGCCTTAAAACTTCAGCGATTTCCTTTCCCGACACAGGTGAAAGCATCATGGAAGCCGGCACCCAAACGGTCCCCTTATTAGCAGATCCTATTGTTTGTCCAGGAAGTGCAATACTGCTAAAGATATTATTAAAAGCATTTGAGACTATACTGGGGTCACAACATATTTTCCCCTCTATTTCTATTTCTGTTGGTAACTCATTAACTTTTTTGTTAGATTTCAACTTATTTATTATTTCCCAAGATGCCTTGGCAACATTATTGGAAGTTATGATTTTTTTATTAATTTCATAAGATTTAGCAGCATTGATAACTTTTCTATAAATTTTTTTATATTTTTTGTAAAAATCTCTAAATAATTCATTATTTGTTGACTTGTTGATTTCATAATATAGTTTTAGTTTTTGCCGGGAAATTAGAATTCCCTTTGTTATCCATTGATTATTACTCTTGTTATTTATATTACTCTTTACTGTTTTTAATGGACAAGCTATATTTAAAAAGAACAAGAATGAATCATAAAAAAACTCAAATTTGGCTTCTGTACCGTTAATATAATTTAATTTATCCCAATTTTCACTATGTAAAAGATATTTCAAAAGTTTGATATTACCTGGGTGCAGATTCCTGATCTCTCTAATTTGGAAAACATGCTTAGGACCAAAGTCCATAACACTTATCCCCTGAGCATAGTGGTCAGAAATACCGGATTGAATGATCTCCACCATGATATTATTAGAAAAAATATTTGAAATGACATTGTCTATTGCGGTTGCAGAGGATCCAGTCACTCTAGTAGGTGAGCTCACCAACCATCGCAAGCCATATGTAGCCAGCAAATCCCTCAATCTGTACCTATTAGTATGGTCTCTCAAAACATCTATATTCCAATCCCCACAAATAACAAATTTAAACTTTTTTATAAGAAGCGTTTTTAGGACTTCATCAAGACATTTAAAAAATATGTTGATATCTCCTGTAGGAGCTCGATACAATCCCATAATAACTAGACTCTGAGACTGATATCTTAATTTAGTACCTACTAACTCAAAGTCAGAATCCAAGGAAAGGTGATCACATGTGCCAAAGTCAGCAAAAGCTATAAAGCTCTTAATAAGTATAGCAACACCCCCACCATTTCGTGTTGTTCTACAAAAACCTTTTGCTAATTTATAACCCCCCAAATTAAAGCAATTAATATTGTTTTCCCTGAAAGCATGCTCGGTTACCACCAAAACATCAATACTCAGTTCAGAACAAAACAAGTTTAAATTATCTATTTTATTTGTGGCATATTGGGTATTTTGATGCACTATAAAAAGTTTTTTATTCCACTCAGTGTTTAAAACTTCATTGTTTGGACTGTAATCACTTGCAATATTTCCCTGCTCTGACGAAGAATCTATAAAAAACGTTTCTTAGAAGTTGATGATGTACAATCATTTTCATTTGGGTTAATCTTTCCAGACAGCAGCCATCTCTCAAGGGGAGTTGCCTTCTTCTGAACAAACTGAACTGTAGAACTACTCACACAGTCATCATATCTTGTTGTCTCCTGGTTCTTAGCCGTGTCCAGCCATCTCTCCAGGGCAGTTTTTTTCGGTCCTGTTTTTGTTTTATGCCTTATTAGCTCAGCCAATCTCTCACATACAATAGACTTTCCTCCTTCTTTTAAATGTCCACTCTTTGTGAAATGAGATGACAACACTCTACTGTTTACAAAGTTTACACTAATATTATGAATATTTTTGTGAACACTTGAGTTTATATATTTGTGAATACTTTGGTTAGCAATGTTCACTAAATGTTTTTTTAACATACTGTTTGGATGGCTTGGAATTGTATTAATAATTATATTTGTTTGGAAAGATATTGGAAGAATTTTGTCCAATGATTTACCAATATTTTCTTCATAGTTTTTTCCAGGAATTATGTCGTTTGTACCCCCAAAACAGACTAGAACATCATTCTGATTGAGACCTTTTGAAATTTCTTGCATTCTGTCAGCAATATAGGATATAGGTGCACCAGGATAAACATAACCTAACACACTGCATTCATGATGTACCAAGCCCTGAAGTTTATTTGCTATGTTTCTAGCATGACTGTCCCCAACTATTACTACTTTTCTTTTCTTCATTATTTTCGTATTGGAATTTCTATTCTTTGGTTTCGGCAAATTTCTAGGCTTTCTATTATTTACCATCGAACTTGGAAAAGGATTTCCTTTTACATTTGTCTTCAATATTCTCTTAGCCTCCTTTTCCTTTGCAACCAGTTGTCCAGCTTTACCCCCTTCTAAAACTAGTAAATCATTCTCCGCTGTGCTGGTCCCAATGTCATTGGTTTCCTTTGTAATTGATTCATTTTCCAGGGTTTTAATGATGGAATTTTTATATTCCAGTTCCTTAACTTTCTCTAACAACTTAATTTTCAAATCCTCTATTACTGCTTCCAAATCCTTCTCTTTATCAGGTTTTTTAAAACAACAATATTTACATATCCAATCTTTTATATTATCATTTGTGCCTGTACAAGAAAAGTGGAATCTAGTACTGCATGTCATACAGCTTATACCTTTAACCACCTTCTTCTTACATACACACAAATTCAACATTATATCACATCTGCAGTTTAGTTTTTGTAACGGATCTTTTCTAGTGTTTTGCTCTAATTCACCAATTTTTTTGTTTTGCCTCTCTAAAAATCCATTCAGCAAATTGATTTTGTTTTCGGCTTCTTCATCACGTTGTATTGCCTCTTCTATAGCCTCCATCCTCTTTTTTTTTTCAATTTCAAGACTTTTTTCTATCAGCCTGTGCTCTTCTGCAAATGTTATAGCCCGAACTTCATATTCATCATTTAATTTCAATGAACCATCTAGCATATTCAACACATTACTCATAAAAGGCACCAAGTCCTTAACCACTACTTCGTCACATATAGTCAATATATTAGAAAGAATGTCTCTAAATTCAAAAGCCTGATGTTCTACCTTTTCACTTAAATTGTCCATGTTAATACTAAGCAAAATATAAAAGCTTGAACAAATCTTCCAGAGAAATAGCACAGAAATTTTGGCACTGCCTGTATTTAAAAAAATCAAAATTATCTGAGATACAAGTAATAATCTCTTTGTCAGACAATATAAGAATAAAATATTGATAGTATCTTGAGTTTCAGTTCAGAAATATATAATGTAGCTCAAATAGCATCCTAAGTCAATATTTACTTAGTCCATATTTAAAGATAAAGCTTGAACTTATTAAAGTTCCTTGTCTTATTAATTTCTATTAAAAATGTTGTTTGCACTGTGTCTTAAGGTTTTATTAGATTATAACTTACAAAACCGCGTTTATCAACAAATACACAACACCTAGATACAAAACACTATAAAAAACAATCACTTTTTACCACTTTTTTCTCCAGAAACACAGCATGATTCGAACCATACAACTTCTCCATACATTCTCTCTTGGTCTACAATTATATACATTTATTCTGAATAATTACTCAATGCGACGTTAATATGAAAATTTTATAATTACAAAATAAATATATTCCTTATTCTATACCTCAGAATTATGACAGAATTTAACAATAATATATGCAAATTGTAACGTAGACTGCTGTGAGAGATAGATAAAAAAAAGGACTTTAACATTTATAAAACTTAATTACGTTATCGATGAAATTAAAATAAACAAAATTTCTAATTGGGCCAACGATGCAATGCATGCTTGAAAAGCTATCACTTATGAGAGTTTATTTAGCGTTCCCCTTGGAGTTCCTGTAGGTCTAGGAGTTACTGCTGACTCTTACGCCGATGACGTGTGATATATCCCTGAATTATGTACCATGAACTTCAGAGATGTCCTAGGCTCGTCTGCAGTTGCTCGGTCCCTGCACTGACAGTCTTGTTGATCATCTGGTTTCCTCCAGGGTTTGAATAAATAACCCTTACTTGGATAAGTCCTGCTGTAGTCCTGAAGGCTGTAACCGTCTCTATTGTGTTAGGTTACGTTAAAATAATCATTGGTAGTATGCCTTCCTTTCGGTGAACTGTTAATATTACAACCATTGATTCTTCACAGAACGAGAATACTGTCTTGTACATACAAATATTCTGCGTCCTGACTCATTAATCTATAGCATCTGATATCTATTAAGACAAATTTAATAAACGAGTAGCGTGGTGACTTCCTCGGAGTACATCTTAGACTGGCGATCTGAACCGCAGCTTTTTCGATTCTCCCTTTCGAGGGAAAATTCTATTGCCATTTAGTTCAAATAAATTCCCTTCGTTTCCCTTACTTTAAAGGTGATTATCTTCGTTGATTCTTGAAGGAGAATTTTTTAATTATTTTTCCTGATCCCAGGATAATTAGTTTTATTAGTTAATCATTTAATAAATTTTAATTACGACGATTTATTATTATTTAATATTTAGCGTGTATTTTAGGTTGTTACCACCACTGGCTAGTGGGCGGAGTCAGCTTATCTTGTGTCGGTTCAAACTAATTCCTGTCCTTTCGAAGAAATAATCGTGTCATTTTTGGTCAGTCAGAAATGCACTAGTTTTTACTGATTTTATATAACTCCCGATCCCGTAGCTGGATTCTGGATATCTCTTCGGTTTGTTGTTCTGGACAATTTCTGGATCATCAGCAAACTCGAATTGAAGCTGTACGACTTCTGATTCGGTATCTACTATTTTTCGCGTTTTCCACATTTTTTCGTATCGCACTTTTCCACGATTTCGTTTTTCCGGCATTTTTTCTTAATGTTATTTGTCCCTATAGACCCAACGATTGTTTTAATGTTTTTCTTATGTTTCTACCACTTTTAGTTCTCGAGTTCTGACACTTTTGGTTTTCCGGAAAAATTCATTTTGGGTACTTTAATTATAATGGATTTATTTTATTATGTATATCTATCTCTCTGGAGCCTTTACATTACCGGTTATCATATTTTGGCAATTGCCGTTAATGTAAACTGAGTTTAGGCCTTTTTAGGCCTATACTTTCTATTTTTACTGAAATACGTTAACATTCGTGAGCTATTAACATTACACATTCTAATTTTAATTAGCTGTTATTATATTTCATTGCTCTTAACATCAAATTATTTTAATTTACCTTTTATTAATTAATTTACTTTCAATTTGATATTTTTATTCTTCAAAATTCAATATTTATCAAAATCTGTTTCGGTTAACTTTTAATGACATTGTTTATCTATATATTACACTTTTTACTTTTTTCAAATTCTCAAAATTACCAATTTCGGTTTTTTGTGTTACTCTTGTTTTACGCATAATTTTTACACCTTTCATTTTATAAAAAAACTTTACTTATATAAATTGATCCATTTAATTTTCTTTATACAATGATATGAAAATATCAACTATTGTTTAATATTTAATTTTTCTATTGTTTTGTTGAACCTGCCCGGGCCATTATACATTTGGCCTGAACGAGTCGTTCTGGACCTTGCCTTCTAGGCTTGTCTAACATTGAATAATCCTGTCTTATAGACTTAGTAAATTTTATGATTTTATTTAAAAAATTTATTTTTAATAATTTTTGAATTACACGAGCTGAGCGAAGCCAGCCTGTCGCAACTTGAGGATTTAGAAGAAAGAGGACAGGGTAATTGTAGTTCTAGAGGTAGTCCTAGGGTTAAAAATCCTAGAAATAGAAAATGACTTAGGCAGCCTTTATTAATGCTGAAAAGTCTAAAATGAATTAAATATTTATGTAACCTCAAAGGGTTAAAGACTAAGTATCACATATAGAAATATACCTGTGTCATGGTTGTTCTCATAGTTTTAATGAGCCTACCACTTTCTGACCTTATTATGGCAGATGCAGGTAGCTAAGTATCCTAAATTGTGCTTGAAAGAGAAACATCTTTGGATACCATAGTTTTTATCATTCTATTTGCAATTACAGTCAAACTTGGATAATTTGAAGTTGAAGGGACCAGGGAAAAATTCAAACTACAGTAGAACTTTCATAAATCGAGTCGCAGTAGTTCGAGGGTCTGGGTATTTCGAGCTGTGTTTGCAAAATTAAAACACAGCTTTTTTGACTATTTTAAAGCTTTTAAAACATCGATTGTAACGCTCCTTGAAAATTACTTTCTTACCGCCACCCCATTGTATGTTTAAAATTGCAAGTAGTCTTTTGAAAGTGACAAGGGATCAAAGTTTCTGGCTTGTGTTCACTTGGCGGGCTTGGCGACACACCATAACTCGCAGGTAAGTAATGACTCAACATTGGGTCTCGCCGGTGCCGCTTATATCTCATGTCAGCTCAAATATACACCCCATACTTGAATGTCTCACCCTCTTGTTATTCTAAAAATAGTTCAATTTCGATAGTAAACTGTCAGTTCCCACGGAAGTACGCGCACTACGCATATCGGTATTTTCTATAACATTGTCGATTAGTGAGGGCATTCTTTACCGTTTCTGTTAAAAGTGTTTATTTTTTAAGTTTTAATTTTGATTGTGTTTTGTAACAATGAACGAAAAAGCTAAAAGAAAGTTTGTGCCAGTTAAAATTAAATCAGAGGCCTTGAAAACACTAGACTATGGTGAAACCCATGAAGAAACTTGCAGCTGAGTATGGTGTCGGTGTACTTACCTTAGGGGAGTGGCGCCATAATAGAGATAAACTCGAAACATTTTCTATTATTAAATGTTCTAATATTTCGACTAATTAAAACATTAATTTTATCTTTCTCCATTTCTCCGCTTATTCCGAGTTTTTTATAGTTCAAGATACAGTCAGCCCAAATTAGCTCGAATTATCGAGGTTATATTGTACATGTTCACTCAAAAAGATGAGGTAAATACATGTACAGTACTGTACTGTAAAAAAAATTAACTCCACAATCAAAGCTTTAACACAAAAATTTTATTTTAGAAAATACTGTACATGTACAATATACAGTACAGTAGAGTCCCACTATTCCGAACCCCACTATTCCAAAAATCCGCCTATTCCGAACAGAGTTTAGTAAAAATACCGATTTTTTTAAACATCAAAACAGAAAAAGATGTTTGTGAAAAAAAGTATGTTTATTGTTATACAATTAAGTTAAATAGAGTCATACATAGAGCCTAAGTTTGATGGAAAACACCTGAAACCAAATTGGAATGTAAGCGGGTTTTGTTTCCTTCACGTTTTCCATCCGTTTTGTGGAAAGGAAGTTACCGCAACAAGCATAAGGTGAAAAGGATACCGGATCCGTCAGAAAGAAGGAAGGATTAGATACGACAGCTAGAGTTGCGTTCATCGTTTTTCTCCTCCGTTTTCGTTATCTCGAATAAATTTTATTTTTTTCTCGATATTTTTTCAAGACGATGCGGTAATAACGGACAGACTGCGGGATGACAAAACGGACAGTTTGAACAACATATCCCTTCCCTTCAGTTTTTAGAAGAAAACAGAATCGTACCGCAACCGAAAGAAAAAACGGATGATGTAAACCTTACTCTTAAGGTGAGGTCAAGAGCATTTACCGCGTCTATGTATGATATGAGTTCAGTTTGAGCGTTCATCTCCTCCTCGCTTTCCTCCGAACCGATCAACGCTGTATAGAACTGTTAGCAGATGTCCCCGCACTTAATTTACGCCTTAACAAGTCAATAACTTATTGTTATATAAGAACAATCGTACCAAAAATTTGAATTATTGAAAATAAAATTCAAACTAAACACGATGTTTTACCATTGTTTTAATGCAGAATTCTAGGTACCGGACCAAAAATTTTGAATTATAGAAGTTGGAATTATCCTGGTTTGACTGTATTTACTAAACTGTGTTGTAAATTTAGACATATTCTGTGTTACAGGCAAGTGCAAGTAAACGCAACTAGAATGGACAGTAAAATAAAATCTGGCATACCTCCTGAAGAAGCATGGAATGAAACTTCAGTTACCTTGGTTCAGTGTGCTGAGGTATAAATTTACAAGTGATTTGAAATTTTTTTAATTTAGTTATGCGTATAAAAATATTTGAATTAGTTCCAATATATTGAAGTAAGTTTTTAATGTTAAAAAAAATATTCTAAAGGATAAATCATTAAATTATTTTAAGAGCTAGTAAAAATCAGAAACACTCTTGAATATACATTTAAAAAAGTTATTAATTGTTTAGTAGTTAGTCTTTGAGAAGTTCTTACACAATACATATATTTAATTCTACTGTTAAAATTGTTTGTATTCTATTTTTTGGTAAAAACATTTGTGTGGAGATATTCCTGTTTTTATAGAAACTAATGTTTTTTTTCGTTTATTGTCAGGGATGGGTCTGTGAGTCTGTTGAATTGTCAAATCTTGTATGATTTTCGGATCTTATGGGTTTGCGTAGTAATTTAGCCTAAAAGTATGCCTAACCAAACATTTAATTTAGCCACCATTATTTAACAGATTAGTTGATGGTATTGCAAGTAAGTTTATATTAAATACTAAATCCATGGTTTAATGGCAGAACATAAACATTAAATACTTTTATGAAGATTTGAGGTTAATTCGGATTAAAGAAAATTTGGATCCTTCCCATCTCTATTGTATTTCTCAAAATGATGGATCTAAGATGGCCGACCAAATTTTTGACATCTTAATAAAATAGTATTTTTACATAGAGGAGGTTCCTTAATCGCACCTACCTTCAAATTTTCCTTTTATACGAAATATTAAATTGTTCTCAGACTTTTCACCCACCTGTATAAACCATAGTTATACATTTTCAGAGTTCTATTCTGTATATTACTTGTTTGATCGAGTTATAAAATTAGGTATTTTTCAGGCACACTGCCGAGCTTTTCTTGTTCAAACCTTCATTGAAGTGGTGACAGACGCAAAGGAACAAGTATCTGCTTCACTTCATTCTGTACTGACTCAACTTTGTGAGCTATTTGCAGTCTACTGGTTACTAAAAAGAACTGGTGATTTCCTCATGGTGAGTGCTAACAGTGATCGGTAATTGTTTACTATTACTTTGTCAGAACCAAATCTTTCTGTATTGAGAAATGTTTTGTATTTATGGATTCTAACTACGAATTAACATTATTAAAGGCCCGGAAAATTAAATACACTCTAAAAGAAAATAGCCTGAAGTTCTAACTTATAGTAGGCCTACTGTATCTAGTCCCATTATGTTTCAAGCAAACCAACCCAACAAGTAAACAATAATCTTTATCGCTTATGAACTGAAATAGACAAATAAACATGTTTGAAGAGCCGGGACAGTAAACAAGATAAGGTAAGATAAGGCAATTGGCCGGCAATTCATCGACGAAAGTAAATCTCCAGTAGCGTAATTAACACGTTTACTGCGGCGGGAGTACCGGTACGTCCAGCTGTGTCTATTCGTATGCGCACGGAGTACCGGTACCCCCGCCGAATTGTCAATGCTTTTCAGTTTGGTGTGTCCTTAACACTGCAAGAAGCAAGTTGATGTTAAGTTTGTTTGTTCGGCAACTAACTGGAGAGTATAAATTGTGTGTAGTTTTAAGTTCGCGCATCCCCCCTGATTTTTACAGCTCTTTTTCTGCAAGTTCGCGCGCTCCCCTCTATTAGTCCTTTGTTTCAATCTGATGGCCATACAATTACTAAAATAACAAAATTAAAACCAAATTCAAATCGAACCTCACAAAAGAAATGTTGGAGGTGCAAAAAAAGCACTCAGTATGAGTGTATGACATGACCAGAACATTCGGGACTTTGTGTAGTCGTTTGTTTTGACAATTACCACAGACGTCAATAAATGATGATTATGGTTGGATAGTAGGGTTGTAAATTTGTGTAAATATTTTTTATATTCTTAACTATTTATAATAGTTTTTATGTGATATTAAAGAAAAGTGTCCACAAACATAATGTTTTGTAAGTGTGCGTCGGGTGGAGCCGGGCGCAAAAATGAAAAAAAAAAGTTCTTTTGAAGATGTAAACCAACAAATAACATCTAAATTCAATAAAAAAGACCTCAAGGTAAGGTTTAAACAAACAAAAAAATTTTGCAATGGGGTACATAATGGGTTTATTTTTAGCAGTGAACGTGTTAACCGTCAGGAAGCGACACTAGTTCTTAATCAGATGACGACTTTTAAAATAAGTTAACTCATTCGTATTTCTTTTTCAGTGCCTTGAATTATGTTAATTAATTGTTAGAATATATAAATATATAACATATCTCAATAAGGGAACATTTGCTTGAAACATACTGGGATTAGAGGGTATAAGTTAGAACTTCAGGCTATATGTTATTTTAATTTTTTTAGGGTGAATTTATTTTTCCGGTCCTTTAATCATGTCAATACATTGTTAGAATACATAAATACGAAACATATCAGTACAGGAAGATTTGGTTCTGACAATGTAATAGTAAACAATTACCCAATGATCACTAGCTCTGAACATAATAACCATTGTATTAAACATTTTTGTAGGCCTACATTTAAAAAGAAGAAAAAAAAAAAATTAATTGGTGTAGAATTGTATATTATAATCAGTTTATAAATGATTATGATAAAATAATACATTACACAATCTGTTGCCATGCCTGGTCATTGCTTAGCATTGGGCCAGGTGTGGAGCAGGAAAGATGATATGGAGGGGCTGTGGCTTATGTGTATTCTTTTAAACGGGCCATGAATGGTAACTTGTAAACTATTAAACCGACAGCAAAAATGGGGAACCTTTCCTTGTTTTTTGAGACATTAAAAAATATGTAGTTAAAATTTTTGTAAATGGTCACCATTTTCCAATATGGCGGCCAAGTTTTGAATTTATTATGGAACATCCTGTATTTTATGACGATTTTAGTTTTATAAGTTAGTTTAAGACATTTTTGTTTTTTTTTGTTTGTTACGATTAATAGTTTAAAAGTTGGAGGGGTATAAAGTTTTTAAAAAAACCTTAAGCTGTTAAAGTAAAGTAAATATGTTTATTTATTTAAAGATGCCAATAGTAACTTAATAGGTATATTATGTAAACATATGTATCATTATTATGAGGCCCCTTCTTCTTCTCTTCTTGTTGTTGTTGTAGATTGGCCTTTTTCTAACTAACACGCTACATGTTCAATATTATTAATTGATTAATAAAGTTAATTAAACATAACCAAGACATTAGTTTATTGATACTGTTATATATTATTATTATTATTTTTTCTGCTTACGCACTTCCTCAGCAAGGGATATTTAATTAAATTACAAGTGAAAAAACATAGACCACTGTACACCACTGTAAACTGCGAAATAAGAATTGAGATTGTCTACAATGTTGTATACACGAGGTAGTCAATCTGTTAATTCAATAATTGCAGTAAATACCGTACAAGTGAGATGACATCGACCAATATCGGTAGATATCAGGGTAGCTCAGAAGGCATGTAACACTGACAGCCATGTAACAGAAATGCTATACTATAAAAATAAATCAGCAGTTTCCCATAGTGTCTAAAGCATAGAGGTTTGGTCTAAATAAATAAAATGACGCAATATATATATAATAATAAACATTTATAATTCTTGCATATATGTAACTTCATTTATGACGTAAAAT
>JAGFPH010005665.1:0-37886 GCA_018207615.1 Philaenus spumarius
AAATCTATTTAAAACATAGGACTTGCATTAAAATTAATCATTAGTCTCCAGACATTCTGTGTGAGCAGATCGCTCTCTATAGGTTACTACCCAATTATTAGTTCAGTCTAATCTAGATATTTAACCTGTGCAGATCAAACAGTGCTTATCTAAAAGTGTTCAACTGAATAATTTTGCTAGTTTCATCTTGCCTTTAGCAGTGTGTAGTCATTTGTGAGTACCGTTCTCTATAACGTTCTTGACAACAGTACCTTATAGGTTACTAGGCAATTATTAGTTCAGTCTAATCTAGATATTTAACCTGTGCAGATCAAACAGTGCTTATCTAAAAGTGTTTAACTGAATCATTTTGCTAGTTTCATCTTGTCTTTAGCAGTGCGTAGTTATTTGTGAGTACCGTTCTCTATAAGGTTCTTGTCAACAGTACCTTATAGGTTACTAGGTAATTATTAGTTCAGTCTAATCTAGATATTTAACCTGTTCAGATCAAACAGTGCTTATCTAAAAGTGTTTAACTGAATCATTTTGCTAGTTTCGTCTTGTCTTTAGCAGTGCGTAGTCATTTGTGAGTACCGTTCTCTATAAGGTTCTTGTCAACAGTACCTTATAGGTCTGTAGGTTTTTACTTATTCAGTCTAATCTAGACATTTAACCTGTACATTTTTTAAAAGTGCTTATCTAGTTTGATTAACAAATTTGTAGTAATTATGGATCCTGTATACGTTATAAGAACTAATGAATCTTATATTAGGCGGTTTAGGGTGTATGGTTCTACCACTGTTTTTAAATTCAACTCGGTCCCTAAAGACATATCAGAAATTGATTGGCTAAAAATGGGGTTTACAAGTTTGGTCGAAAAAATGAAATCTGATGCTTCAGAAAATGATCAATTAGGGTTTACACTAACAAGTCTAAATTTAAAAAAACAAGGAACCAGGGTATGTGGCTTTCCGACCCGCTAGTCAGGTGCACGGGGACATTATATGGGACATTTTCGGAGGTATAATTCAGAGTAATGCTGAATCTATCAAGTCAACTGATACTTTAAAAATTGAGTGTACTAGAATCAATCTTCCTGTGGGCAGTGGTAAGACAAGACCGGGACTTTATAATAATTTCAACGAGGAGTGTAAGGCGCGAAAGGGGATAGTCACTATAAAAAATTTCGATAATTTATGCTTAGCTAGAGCCTTAGTAGTAGGCAAAGCCTTTGCTAAAAAAGATCCCCAGTACAAGGCCATACGGCAAGATAAAGGGAAAAGACAGTTATTCAGGGCTAAGAAACTGATAGCTAAAGCTAGGGTGGTCATTCCGGAAGACGGTGCGGGGATCCCGGAATTGGAAAAGTTTCAGGAACATTTGAAAAAATACAAAATTACCGTGTACAACTTCAATAGGAAAGGTCGAGAAGTGTATTTTAGTGGAGAAAATGAAAATGCTGTTTACAAAATAAATCTGTTATTTAGTGAAAATCATTTTAATGTTATTACTAGTTTAACAGCCGCATTTGCTTGTGTATATTATTGTGAAGCCTGCCACGTTCCTTATGACCACAAAGGAAAACATAGATGTCAAAATATTTGTCCAGTGTGTCAGACAGTATCTCCCCCTTGTAAATTGGAATATGATGGAATAAATTGTTCAAAATGCAACCTCTATTTTAAAAACCAAATTTGTTTCACCGCCTATCAAAGTGAACGTTGTAACTCTGTTAAAAAGTGTACCGAGTGTGGAAAGATTGTTAGACTCAGTGAACGAAAATCAAATCATGTGTGTGGTGAAGTATTTTGTAAAACTTGCGCGGAATACAAACCTGCTAATCACCAGTGCTTTATGAGGGTCGATACACGAAAGCCTAAAACTAAAGACTTTTTATTTATATTTTTTGATTTAGAAACCCGTCAAGATGAGTTTCTCGATTCGGGGGTTAGTATGCATAAAGTTAACTTATGCGTTAGCCAACGGTTTTGTCACGAGTGTATTACAGGTCACTCGTGCAAAACCTGCGGTCTGCGTACCCGTGTGTTTAGAGAGGATCCTGTCAACGACTTCATGACGTACGTGATGGATGTGCGCAAAGCTTACAAAAACGTGACAGTACTAGCACACAACGGATCTTCGTTCGATTTTCAATTTCTCCTAAAATACATCCTAAACGAAACCAAATTCACACCTGAACTTATTATGCGGGGGACCAAAATCGTACTCATGGAGATGGACAATGTAAGATTTATAGATTCACTAAATTACTTTCCTATGGCCTTGTCAGCCCTTCCAAAAGCATTTGAGCTACCTCCGGAAAAGAAAAAGGGTTATTTTCCTCACCTTTTCAATACAGTTGCTAATCAAAATTATATTGGGCCTATCCCCTCCAAAGCGTTTTACTGCCCTGACGCTATGTTTGATAAAGGATACAAAGATTTTACAAAATGGCACGATGAGCAGACTCAGGCCAACTACATTTTTGATTTTCAAAAAGAAATTGTAGATTATTGTATATCGGACGTAGACATTTTGGCACAAGCATCTTTAAAATTCAGATCAATGTTCTTGGAAAAATGTAACGTGGATCCATTTTTAGAAGCGGTTACAATAGCTAGTGCTTGCAACTTGGCGTTCAGACGTAACTTTTTAAAACAAAATACTATTGGTTTGGTACCTAAGAACGGTTATCGTCTAGTTGACAATCAATCATCAATTGCCCTACAGTGGTTGACGTGGGAAGAGGATGAACGTAATGTTAGAATACAGCATGCAGGTCGTGAGAGGGAAGTCAAAATCGACGGAGTTAAAGTCGATGGTTTTGACGGGGAACGTATCTATGAATTTCAAGGGTGTTACTTTCATGGATGTCCAAAGTGTTTCCCTTACAAGAGGGAAGATCCTCTTAAAGAAGACCCTTCAGACAGTCTGCATTTAAGATATGAAAGAACCAGAGCCAAAATGGAGAAGTTGACAAAAACACCCTACGAAGTAATAGAGATGTGGGAGTGTACGTTTAAAGCGTTAAAAGAAAACATGAAACTGACCTACTTAAATTCTCTTCCAATACTTAACACCTTGCCACTTAACCCGAGAGACTCTTTTTTCGGAGGAAGGACTGGAAACGCAAAAACCTATCATAAATGTGCCGATGACGAAACCATTCAGTATGTAGACGTGTGCTCACTCTATCCGTGGGTATGCAAATACGGGAAATACCCTATAGGCCATCCGAATATCCATGTTGGTGATATTGAGTGTAGAAGAAAAGGCATGGAGGTTGAAGGTTTGTTAAAGTGTAAAGTACTACCCCCGAGAGACTTGTATCACCCCGTTCTGCCTGTAAGAATGAACGATAAATTAATGTTTGTTTTGTGTCGTACATGCGGTGAAAACTTGTGCTTGAATGACTGCGAACATAGTAGCGAGGAGAGGGTACTGGTAGGCACATGGACAATGGACGAGATAAAAAAAGCGGTGGAAAAAGGTTATGTGATTTTGGACATGTACGAGCTTTGGGAATACAAAATGGCAACTTTTGAAAATGGAGGGTTGTTTACAGATTTCATCAACACGTTTTTAAAAATAAAACAAGAATCTAGCGGGTGGCCGGCTTGGTGCAATACGGACGATGACAGAGACAAATATGTCAACGATTATTTTATTCACGAGGGAATACAGCTTGACCCATCTAAAATCGAGAAGAACGGTGGTCTACGATCACTTTCAAAATTAATGCTTAACTCTTTCTGGGGAAAATTTGGTCAGCGAGAGAACCAAACTAAAGCGCTTATAATAAGGGACCCGTCCGTGCTTTTTCAACTAGCAACAAGTCCCTCTGTTCAAATCAACAAAGTACAAGAAATTAACGAAGAAGCACTTTTAGTAAACTGGCAGTACCTAGATGAAGTAGGCGAATCGTTGAAAAACACCAATGTTGTTCTGGCATCATATACAACTGCCCAAGCTAGGCTTAAATTATATGAACACCTGGATATTCTAGGAGATAATGTCTGTTATTATGACACAGACTCAATTATCTACCTGCACAGACAAGGTATATACAAAGTAGAGACAGGAGACTATCTAGGGCAGATGACTGACGAACTAGCCGACTATGGGGCGGGGTCATACATTTTGGAGTTTGTTTCCGGAGGTCCAAAAACTTACGCATACCAAGTATTTTCTACAAACGAAAATGCGATTGTAGAGGTGTGTAAGATCAAAGGCCTTACACTTAACCTTAAAACATCTAAAAATCTAAATTTTAATAAACTCAAGGAAATGGTTCAAAGTGAAGCCAAAGAGTCTTTAGTAATTGAAGAGAATAGAATTAGGAGAACTAAAGATAAAGATATTGTAACTGTAAGAGAAACAAAAATATTTAAAGTAACAGGACCTAAAAGGAGATTTGAAGGGGATTATAATACTTTAACTTACGGTTATAAAAGACAAAAAACCCACTAACTTAAACACTACCTTTACAATTAAAATATTTACAATAAACATTATAATTTGTATATGCTAAAGTAAAGGTTGATTGCTAGCAAAGGATAAGAATTTACCATGTTATTTTTTGTACAAACCAAGTTTAATAGATCTTGGTTAAAAAGACACCATGACACCTTGGTGGTTGTGACACCTTTAAGTCAATTGTACATCCAATTATATCACAGGCAATACCAAGAGTTGTTTGTCAGAGTACGAGGCAGAGGGTAAATTCTTTTTTTATTTTGGTATAACTGGAGAATTCGATTCGGTTAAGGGATAATGAAAAATACTAAGTCATCAGTGACTCCTCCAGTTATACCTGGAACTCTGTGATCAAGGTCTCAGTGATCGTTTGGAGGGCATACCTGGAGAATCCTATAAGGATAAGTCTTGGGGAAAATACTAAGAAGAGTCATTGAAACCAACTGGCACGATGTAAAAGTCTCTAAGTCATCAGTGACTCCTCCAGTTATGCCTAGAGCTTTGTAATCAAGGTCTCAGTGATCATTTGAAGGGTATACCTGGAGAATCCTATAAGGATAAGTTTTGGTGAAAATACTAAGAAGAGTCACTGAAACCAACTGGCACGATGTAAAAGTCTCTAAGTCATCAGTGACTCCTCCAATTATGCCTAGAGCTTTGTAATCAAGGTCTCAGTGATCGTTTAAAGGGTATACCTGGAGAATCCTATAAGGATAAGTCTTGGTGAAAATACTAAGAAGAGTCACTGAAACCAACTGGCACGATGGAAAAGTCTCTAAGTCATCATTGACTCCTTCAGTTATACCTAGAGCTTTGTAATCAAGGTATCATAGATCGTTTTAAGGATATACCTGGAGAATCCTATAAGGATAAGTCTTGGCAAAAAAAAGGACCAAGAAGGGCTACTGGAAGCCACTGGCAAGATGTAAAAGTCTCTAAGTGAAAGGTGGCCCCTCTAAGTATGCTTATAAAATGAAATACTGGACCTTTCTACTTTACCATAATCAATTTATGACAAATAGCCATATGTGCTTTGTGACCTAACACTCTTTATCCTATGTATAGAGGTATTGAATATTTGATGCTATCAGTCGCCCTTTCTCTTCAATATATTTTTCAAGTTTTAAGTTGCTTGTGTTACATCTTTTTTTCACTACAAACCTAGATCAAAAGGATTAATTTATTTCCATTCAAGTCTCCTTTTATTTCTCTTGTTTAGCGAACCGGTATCATTTGTTTTGTCTTAATAACGTACGTTGCACCCACACACACATACACACCCACACACAAACACATACACAAACATACACACACACATACAATGAACAGATTAACGGTGTAGATTAGTCCCCAAAAATACTCCGCTTAGTAAATGGAACGGTTACAGTTTAAAATGAACGGAATCATATAATTTTTTTATTGTCTCATTAAATGACCTCATCCCATACTCGATGAACAGGTTGATATTTACATTATTAAATAGAAATGAAACTATCGAATCAGCTTGACCTCTGACATCCAGTATCAGGTGTAGCGAATATGTAGCTACCCAACGGGAGGTATAGGCTCTTTCTAATGATTGAGGATGCTCCTGTAAAACAAAAAACAAACGATGTTCCGACCGTACCTCATGGGTAGCTATGGAAAGTGGTCGATTCCTATCTATCTCCTTAGAGATGTAAAATAACTTTTTACTTTCCTGTAATCTCTGTAAACTATCGTCATGACACAATACAAGTCAATAACCCTAACATGTTGTCGCTACCATAATGACCATAGTAACCTTAACATTATCTCATAGAAGATCAAGTCTAGTGCTAGAGTTAAAGTAATTATTTTAACTTGTCATTGATATTCAATGAGCTAGGACACTTAGAAGAATAAAACTTTTATTATTATTTAATTGTCATTGAGTTACATAAACGTTTTATTACCCTCAGATATCTCAATGTCATACAAGTTAAAAATTATTTTCTGTTCAAGGGTGCTTTAAGTTGTCTTGTTTTATAGCTACTGCTTAAGAATAGACTATTTACTTATGATAAACATAGTAAACATTAGTTAAACATTAGAGCCGTCCTCGAAATAAACGTCTTTCTTACATTGAACTTCCGCCTTTAACGTATTGTTGTATGGTTCCAGTGAAAATTTAATTCCTTTCGGTTCTAGTTGGCTACAATCATTTTTTCCAGGTCTTCGATTTCGTACGAGTCTGTAGGTATACCCCAATATTAGGGTACCCATAATATTTTTTCATTTAATTTGATTTTATGTTTGTTATTAACGCCTTCTACTATGTTTGCAATAGAGTTGTAAGTGGAAAGATCTATAAGGCCAATTTCCTACTCTCCGTCAAGTTCTAGTGGTGGAAATTAATCACACGAGAGTGGGGAACTGTTTCCTGACTGCGATAGAAACTTTAAACACCAATCTGAGTGAATGTGTGAATATGGATAAGTGGTTGGAAGAAAGGGTGTTGTCTGTAATTAAGTGAAACGAAGCTCTGGAACCAAAATATAGTGTCAAATCTATGGGTGGCCTACAACGACATGAGGACGTGACGACACGACAAAAACGATGACGACGACGACGACGATGACGACGACGACGACGACGACGACGACGACGACGACGACGACGACGACAACGACGACTAAGACGACGATGACGACGACGATGACGACGACAACGAAAATGACAACGACGATGACGACGACGACCATGCTTACTGTTAGTTCCAACCTAAGCTAAAATCCAAATATTAGGTTAGATCCTAGGCTCAACCAATAAGCACCAACGTTGTTGGTTGCCGCGCATGTGCGAATGTGTGTAGATTAGAGGTTGGAAGAAAGGAGGTTTTGACAAGAAAATGCATATCATTAGATATAGTGTAATTGAGCTATGTAAACATTCTGAAGACGAATACACAACGAAAACACGGTTGTTATGAAAATGAAATTACTATTTCAAATTATATGGGTAGCTTCCGTCCCAACTACCTAAGAGTGCCTTTTCTACAACCCCAAAAGATGTTAGCATCACCGAAAATTGCCTCATCGATACAACCAATGTTCTTACAGATGTATGGTTTTTAGTATATGTTAGAACAATATAGATCGACAAGGTTCGAAGAAACTTACTACGTTACATAACAATCGTTATATGTTTGGTCACACATTATATTATTCTATGTTAATATTTACTGTTATGATCTGACCGTTGAACAACATATATGCTTATACACACACACACACATACACCCCAACAAGGTTTAAGGTAACTTAAATTGCCGATACCTTTTAATATTATCACTCTTTAGTATTTTTTTGACACCCTGTATATAGGAGTAAAGTGATACACACACTCAACGCTATCCCCATAAAGATAACTTAAATTGTCGAAACCGTTTAATAATGCATTCTATTGTTCGTATAAAAATAATATCGCTTTTAAGAATTTTAGGACACCTTGTATATAGGAGTAAAGTGTTCAACACACACATATTAACTGGGCTGAGATAAATTGTCGATACATTTTAATAATACGTTATATTGTTTGTATAAATTAAATAATTACCGCTTTTAAGTATTTCGGGGCACCCTATACATAGGAGTTAAGTGTTATATACATACACACACCTTAACTAGGCTAAGATAACTTAAAATGCTGTTACCTTTTAATATTTGAAATATATTGTAAATGGCATATTACCGCTTTTATGAATTTTGGAGCACCTTGTATACATAGGAGGCTGCGAAAATGTCTGCGATATATCGACAAGATGGCGACGGATTATAAATATAGCGTCGTCATTTAACATCGAGGATACAATGCATATACATATTTTTCCGATCATCCAGGTATTTTGGAACACCCTGTACATATAGGAGGCTGCGAAAATGGCTTAGGAGTTAAGTGTTAGGCACACATTAAGTGGGCTAAGATAACTTAAATTGCCGATACCTTTTAATAATGCGTTATATTGCTCGTATAAATAAAATAGTACCTCTTTTAAGAATTTTGGAACACCCTGTAAATATAGGTGGTTGCGATTTATCTATAACACTGATATACATACAAATTTTTATACAAATTATACTCCCAAATTTTAAATGTGCCCAAATATTACAACACTGCAATCCGATACACTTATATATACTCAAAATAAGTATAGTAAGTTAAAAATGTCGTCGTGACTCAAACGGTAGAGGCATATGTTTCTCGTACCGAACTCCCTAGGTTCGAATCACCGTTTCGGACTAACTTAAAAAATAAAAAACTAATAATCTAAATAAATATTGGTCACGTGACTTCAATGGCGAACAAGATGGCTGTGGGTATACATTGCAGACGTAGGCTAAACACAGCTCAATCGAGAACGCATTTCAAACGTAGTCCATAAGAGTCCATGTTAAATCAGAAGTGGTGGGGGGATGAACGGGGTCGGGGTCTGAGCGGGGGCAGGGTCTTAGTGGGGGCGGGGTCTAAGTGGGGGTGGGGGGTGGGGGCTATAGTGGATACAAAATGGCGGCTGGGATTCCCCTTGGGTCAGCAACGCATCTAAAACGTAGTCCGCACAATCCCTGTAACCTCTCCCATACCAAGATAATTTGATTTTCTTCATATGATTTACTATAATTTGTCAAAAGTATGTGCAATACGGCGTCAAATTCTTAGTTAATATGATCAGCATATACAATATTTATTTTATTTGTCATAAATCAGTGCAATACATTAGCGAATCCCTAGTTAATATGATCCACTAACAATATGTTATATTCGTCAAAAATCAGTGCAATACCGCCTCAACGTCACAAGGTGGCGTCTTTATCTGTCGCAACTCGGTACAAAAACCCGGGAGTCGGAAGTCGGTGCATCCCTAGTTAATATGATCAGCTAAACAATATGTTATATTCGTCAAACACCAGTGCAATACAACCTCAACGTCACAAGATGGCGTCGTCATCTGTCGTAACTCGGTGGAAAAAAACCCAGTCGGAAGTCGGTGTATATTACATGGCATCGTCACAACTCGGTGCAACAACCCAGGAGTCGGAAGTCAGTTTATTTTATTTGTCATAAATCAGTGCAATACATTAACGAATCCCTAGTTAATATGATACACTAACAATATGTTATATTCGTCAAAAACCAGTGCAATACCGCCTCAACGTCACAAGGTGACGTCTTTATCTGTCACAACTCGATACAAAAACCCGGGAGTCGGAAGTCGGTGTATCCCTAGTTAATATGATCAGCTAAACAATATGGAACATTCGTCAAACGCCTGAGCAATACAACCTCAACGTCACAAGATGGCGTCGTCATCTGTCGTAACTCGGTGAAAAAAAAACCCAGTAGGAAGTCGGTGTATATTACATGGCATCGTCACAACTCGGTGCAACAACCCAGGAGTCGGAAGTCAGTGCATATTACGTCATAAAAATGGTGTCGTCACAACTCGGTGCAGGAGTCGGAAGTCGGTGCATATTACGACCCCAGCGTCGTCACAACTCGGTGCAAAAACCCAGGAGTCTGAAGTCACAACTCGGTGCAAAAACCTTGAAGTCGGAAGTCGGTGCATATTACGTCATCAAGATAACGTCGTCACAACTCGGTGCAGGAGTCGGAAGTCGGTGCATATTACGTCATCAAAAACAAGATGGCGTCGTCATCTGTCGCAACTCGGTGCAAAAAACGTAGTCCCATAAGAGCCCATGTTGGGGCCAAAGTACCGCCATGACTACTATCCTATAAGACTTCCAATGTTATTAATAAATGTAGAAATTCGGAAGACTGATTTTAAATGGTAACCTAGGTAGAATAGGATAATTGTTTGGTGGTCTTAAAATATACAATTTTTTATTTAAAAAAAATTTGGTCACATCTTAATTTATTTCAAAATTATATCTAGAAAACAGATTTTACGATTTTTGTGTGATTTATGTAGACCTATAAAAACACATGTAGAAAATAAGAAAACTGACCTATTATATTTTGTTAAATGAATCATTATTAAAAACACCACCACATAGTGCGATAAATAAACACTACCATAAAATGTTAAAAGTAAAAACAAACAGTTAAGGACACAAAAATACAAAAACGAAAACTATCTTTAACGTCACTTGCATTCAATATTCTTCTTAAAAGTGTGTACTTTTAAAATACCATTACAATTAATTATATAATACTCACGGTTTGAAAGTATTATGTTATTTAATGATTGAACAGAATGGCCTAACAATATGTTAATAAATTACCACCATTATATTAGAAGCAGTCATCTGATGACAGTTCTTGGTTTTTAACTTGGGTTAACACTCGTTTTACTGTTCGAAAGTGCTTTTAACTAACACTATTATACCCTCTTTGTAAAAGACTCACTACAGTTAGATTACATTAAATTTAATGTCTTTTCCTCTTTGTTGATGAATCTACATAATTCAATAAATTAATTGTTTGTCTTGTCTTCTAATTAATAATAATTGTAAACCTTTCCGAGATCGTTAATGGAATATAATTAACTTACAAGTGAAAAAACATAGACCAAGACCGGGAGTTGAACCCGGGACCTTCACGTTTCAGTCGTGATGCTCTGCCATCTGATCTACCCTGATATCTACCGATATTGGTCGATGTTATCTCACTTGTACGGTTTTTACTGCAATTATTGAATTAACAGATTGACTACCTCGTGTATACGACATTGAAGACAATCTCAATTCTTATTTCGCAGTTTACTGTGGTGTTATTAATATCAATTTACTGGTAGTCAATCTGTTAATTCAATAATTGCAGTAAAAACCGTATGTGAGATAACATCGACCAATATCGGTAGATATCAGGGTAGCTAAGATGGCAGAGCATCACGACGGAAACGTGAAGGTCCCTGGTTTAACTCCCGGTCTTGGTCTATGTTTTTTCACTTCTAATTTAAGTAAATATCCCTTGCTGAGGAAGTGTGTAAGCAGGGGGGGGGGGGGATAATAATAACGTTAATGGAATCTACACTACATCAATTGTTGAAGTGTTTATTGAATCGGATCATCTGAGTTATATTAAAGAGAAATGAGAATAAGACATGATTGAATTTACTTCATTTTTTGGGTGGTGTTAGATTAATACAATGTACTAACAAATATTAATAATACAATGTAACTTTGAGTTAAACAAATGTTTACAGTCTCTATCTGTATTATTCACACAATTTAGAAAACTACGCAATATAAGTCCCTCATAAATCAATTTACAGCAATCCTTTGTTCCTCGTTACATTATCACATACAATTTATAAAATTAATTTACAAGCACATACTATAAACATATGTGCTCTTGAAACAAAAATATTTACTTAAAAGTAGTAACATTAATATCACGTCGCAGTTGGGTACAAATGAGGAACACACTTTTATTTCGTCTTTTAGTTAAGATGGAATAAAGCAATATCTACAGGTGTACTGAAACTGTATTAAATTTAGTAAACTGAACATTGACGGAACTGAAATAATGATGAACAAATTAATACGATATTACCTTCTTACAAGTTTCGTCTCTCTAAAGTAAACAAAATAAAATTTATAATAGATATTTTTCATTTTAATACAGATTGTATAAAAACAGCTGAAACAAAGTTTTAGCCTTGGCGTAAACTTTTTAACTTGACGTATGTCAGCTCAGTAAATAACTTAGACATATTAGAGAGCTGTGTCAACAACTCTTTATCAGTTATATCTACCAACAACGGAGCCAGTAGGCTACTACAAGGTTTTACTGAGTTCATGCTTGATAATTAGTCCAATAATATTGGTCAAATGAGGGCAAGAATCTCGGAATGAGAGATAGTCGGCTATACACTTGTATAAACCTTTATTTTGTCACCCTAAAACTTGTCTAAAAACCTACTTATCGTAGCGTGTCCGCGTCTACAGATATTCCAAGGTCAAAGGTCAAAAAATAGATTTTTTACACATTTATTGCAAATATCTCGTTTCCAGTGGGTTTTATGCTATTGATCTTTATTATAAATATTGTAGAAAATTAAATTCTCTACAACTTTTGATTATAAATTTTATTATATCTTGAACCATTTTCGAAATAGAGGGCAGAGCGCGCGCAGTGTTTAACTATTTAAAGTATCATTCATACAACCTGTAATCCCGATTAAAAGCACGCCGTATAAAGTTTATACATTATTGATAAATATATAATTCTAAATAATTTGCATTTTGTATTAACTATTACGTTATAATTAATATTTTTTTTCAATAATTCAGTATCTATTCATTTAATAACACTTTCATACTAGTGTAATTATAAAGTTACTAAGGGAAATACTTTAATTACATTTTAAGTAATTAAATTACTGTAATCTATAACAGTAATTAATTACTGCTGCCCTTTCAAAAACATATGAAGTTTGTTTCGGCGAAACCATAGTTGCACCTATTACCCAAGAAAAATTTCTATCAAATCGAAATAATAAAAAAAGTTAATTAATAATCTTATTGAATAGTTACAAGCTGTTAATATCACAACAAAACAGGCCAGAGATGATGTGGATGTTCTTATTATTGAAACAGCCATTGATGAATCTAAACGTCAAAAAACTGCTGTTATAATAGGAGAAGAGATAGATTTACTTGTCTTTTTAATTGGGCGTAACCTATCTCATCAACAAGAAATTTTCTTTAAAAAAGTTGGCAAAGGAAATGTTAAAACTAAAATATACTCTTCCAAAAGTTTTGATAAATATCCTCGTTCTAAAAAACACATATTGTTTCTACACGCATAAGTTTCTGTGACATAACATCTGTGCTCTTTAGAAAAGGAATAAAAACTTTTGTAAAAACATTTGAGAAACTTCAGAATTTGGATCAAATTACTGCAGCATTTGAAGAAGAAAACTGCCCGGTTCAATCATTATTTGAGAATGGAGTTCGAACCTTGTTGGCAATCTATAATGCTCCAAAATCTGAGGACTGTATCGATCGTCTTCGCTATGCACAGTTCATCAAGTTAACAAAACTGAATAAAGCTGTGCAGTTATCAAATCTTCCACCAACGAGTGCAGCAGTTCACCAACATTTCAACCGTGTTTATTATCAAGTTCAGACTTGGTTAGGGCATGATTTACAACCCCAGAATTGTAAACTGTTGGCCAGTGAAATGGGCAAGCTTGTCTTAATGCTTCACCATTTCAGAGTTATATCAGTGAAGACGGTATAATCCTGGAAGAACTGGAGACAAATGTCGTTGAAGACGAGAACACAGAGGAATTTAAAATTTTACAGCGACTGGAAGACGATGATGATGAAGAAGAAGAAAATTGAAATTAGAACTTGTAGTTCTTATTATTATAATTTTTTTTAAATTTTAACGTCTATAAATGTGAGACATGGTATTTTTCAATAAAAACATTACTTAAAAATTTAATTCTTTTCTTTTTATTTAGATATTAAGTAATTACTTTAAATAAGATTAAAATTACAAAATTATTTAAGTATTTCCCTTACTAACTTTATACACACTAGTAGGTAAGTGTTATTAAATGAATAGATACTGAATTATTGAAAAAAATCATTAATTATAACGTATTAGTTAATACAAATTGCAAATTATTTAGAATTATATATTTATCAATAATGTATAAACTTTATACGGCGTACTTTTAATCGGGATTACAGGTTGACCTCGAATGATACTTTAAATAGTTAAACACTGCGTGCGCTCTGCCCTCTATCTCGAAAATGGTTCAAGATATAAAAAAAAATTAAACAAAAGTTGTAGAGAATTAAATTTTCTACAATATTTATAATAAAAACAAATAGCATAAAACCCATAGGAAACGAGATAGTTGCAATAAATGTGTAAAAAATCGACTTTTTGACCTTTGACCTTGGAATATCTGTAGTCGCGGACACCCTACGATAAGTAGGTTTTGAGACAAGTTTTAGGGTGACAAAATAAAGGTTTATACAAGTTTATAGCTGACTATCTCTCATTGCGAGGTGAAACCCCTAATATTCCTGGACTAAATTTGTAGTTCATTGCTATCAAATTAAATCTGATATAAATTACTTTATACATGATGTGTTAAAATTGCTTAAACAGCTGGATAACTCAGTTTTACATAAAGTTAGAAAAATGTTTATTTTGTATAAAATTATTGTTTTAAACCCGTAATAACATAAGCAGCAACTTTTCCAATATGGTTGCCAACATTCAATTTCTAGTGAAAACCTTTATTTTGTTTTTAAGTTTTTGGATTTTAAACCTAATTTCTAGAATTTGTATTCTTTGCGTTTTATTTTAGATTATGAAAAACTTCGAGTAAGTTGAACTTAAAAATTAGATTTTTGAAAGCATCTAGCTATTAGTAATGGAAACAAAATAATTTCCATTTGAGAATTGATTTAAATCAAATGCTTTCTGTAAACACACAACAGAAAGTATACTTTTTATAAATATATATTTTACTGGTTTCAGATTATCGGAAAAAAACTAAATCAAGGGCATTATAATGGAATTGTTTGAACAAGTTTGTAATTTTGATGATGTGACTTTCTAAAATATCTTAGTTTATATACATTTTAAATTATAGTTAATGTTTCAAATGGTACCATTTAGAAGCTAGAGAATACTCAAACATAAAGTTGAAAACTCAAGTTAAATTTACAAGAAAATGGCCAACTTTACAAAAACAAACCCAAAGAATAATAAAGCCTGAAAGTCAAAAGAATACAAAATAAGGGTTTTCGTTAAACTTTTTGAAATCGGCCGTCTTTTTGGCAAAAGAACTGATGTTATCACAATGCCAAACAAAATGGACATTCCATTAAAATAAGAGGTAAATTGTGTTTCTATCTTTGTTTTAAGATCACCGTTCCTATATTTTGTTCGTACGCTGTATGTAATTTAATAAATAAACACGAAAACAATATAGAACTAAAAAGACAAAAAGAATTTATAATTGTATCTACAAAGCTGTTGGAACGCTTTGTATATCCTTTGTTGTGGAACAAACGCAAGTAAAAAGGGAGAACACAAAGGAAAAGTACTTTCATTTCTCTTTGTGTCTAAAAGTGTAAATATTTCAAGTAATTATCGGTTTAGAACGACTATTGTAATTTATTTGCGTGTGTTTTATTGTACTCGTGCATAAGAATTTACTGAGGTATATATTTTATAAACTTTCTCATAGTCTTCAGTTTAACGTATACTGAAACTATTTAGCATTGACATTGTCAAGAGGAGGAAGTATTACCTCTAGTTAAAATAACACCAGATATATTTGTTTTCTCTAAACTTAATCCAGGTTCATTATGAAATGGCGCTACAAAACCTTTAAATTTGTATTGGTGATCCTCTTAAGAACGTTTTGGTAATTTTTGCTATTTTATTATTTCAGTAAATATATCATACAAAAATAACAACAAGAAATTTTCTTGATCTATGAGAATTAGTACGATAAGTTAAACCTTCATTAAAATATCGACGATACAGAAATGTAAACAAACTTTGCCATAATATTTTCATATTTTACGACTACGTTTCCGTTTAATATTGTGCCTACAAGTTTACATGATGGTTGAACCAAATTTAGAACCTAATATAAAATGTATCAGCAGCAAGTTATCTGTAATACTAAAAGGAAGTATGGTTCCGTCTATGTGCGATTTGCAACCAAATATATTGCACGTAGAGGTGTGAAATATGTAACATAAGATGATGTACTGAAACCAAATGCAGCTAGAGTTGGGCTTTTTAGTTTTGATCTTTGTTCGAGAATTATTTGGGAAAAAGTGGTTGAAACGGGATTTCTACTGCTTCCAGACGCAATGCTAATAATGTATAGACTGTTCATAAAGTAACTTTAACCCCCCTCATTATTTTTGTTACTGAACGTAAGTTAATAAAACTTTGTATATATCTTGTGTTGCAGGACGCATTTTTTTACATATCTGACATTCTATGATTTTGTGGGGGTTAGGGTAAATAGGCTAATAATTTCAAATATAAAGGTAGGTCATGTAATACACCATTGAAAAGCTAATTAAAAGAGAATTTCAATGGCGCAAACTAGAGCTTAATATCTTATTTCGTTTCAAAGTAATGGTCAATCAAAGTTCTGGAAAGTGATATTGTTATCATAACATCAAAGCAGGTTATTAATTTGTTAATATTAGGAATAAGTATGTTGCATGTTATTTTCCATGTTATGTTTGACTGATTTGGCGTAGCAAAAAATATAGCTAAAGACTTAAAAGTAATTTTTAATTATTTGCGCTTAAGTGGTGAAAATGGGGTTACTACCCTAATAATAAATATTTAATTTTCTTACTTCCCACAAAACTAGAAATTAAAGACATAGAAGCACGGAAAAATACAACACATGCAATACGATAATTTTATTTTATGGAATAAACATTCACCCCTAAACCCATAAATATTTATTATATAATTATTCTCTTGAAGATAAAAAGCTTAAATTTCGTTTATTTGTTTACAGCAAGAGAGTGAAAGTCAGTATTTAAGCAACATTAAATTCTAATCTGTATGACAAGGGGTAATTTGATAATAACTTTAAACTAGGGAAATAAAACGGATATTTAATAATAAGCCGATTCAAATTATAAACCTTAGGTTACAGGGGGCCACATTTATCTGTGGCCATATGTTATATGTGTAACATAATAGTAAAAGAAGATATTTTTCATTTTGCAGCACATTTTTGAATGTAATACTTCCAATCTAAACGTGTTGTCCAAGCTAGAGTTTTGTTTAACATTGTCGACAAAAGTCTGTGTATTCATTTATGTTTTGTCGTAGTAACAATTCCATTTGTTGAAAATATCAAGGAAAAATAAAACAAGGTTGATTGAAACAAAAAAAGAACTGTTTACAAACAAAGTAGTATTTACTTAAGGATATTCAATGCAAAGGGACTCTTGTAAATTTCTCTCAGAGTGATTGTATGTTTTCAATTTATTTCACAAAATGTTGGTGAAATTACATTGAAATAGGTAATTGAGTTTTTGTGATTTAAATTCAATAAAATAAACAACTATTGTCGTTGCAAGTTAGTTATTGAATAGTGATTACTGTCTTGCAGGTACATAAAACTAGTTTTATTCAATGGAAAAATCTTCTTATTTATTTATAAAACACTACAATGAACAGCTTTGTTTTTCTTTTGAACAGCATATTGACTGTATTAAAGTAATACAATTTCCATTTTGTTTACATGTTGCTTTTCTGTTGGACAATATCTCTACGATGCGACCAGTTGGCTTGAATTATACTGTACAATGATTTTTGCTTTGTTGAGGTGTTGTTTCATCACCTGAACTTAACTTTTTTACTAGAGAAACATCTACGTTCTGTACTCGGATATAATACAAGAACCACAAGATTTAAGAGTCAGGTAAATTAACCCCTCTGCCTCAAGGCTGCCCTGTTAGAATGCATAGTACAAATATACATAATGTTCATTTAACCCTCTTTATTATATTTGTTATTTAAAATAAGTTAGACAAACTTTGTATACATTTTTGTTGCATAATATCTTTTGTTATATACATTTTTTGACATACCTGACCCTTTATGATTTTGAGGGGGGTAAACAATTTCAAACATAAAGGCAGGTCCAAAGGTGGTGTAATATACCATTGAAAAGCTTAATAAAAGAGAAACAGAATGGTCTTCTTATACTAGTACTAGAGCTTGGCTCTTGGCTAAAAATACTAGAGCTTAGAATCTTGCTTAGTTTCAAAGTAATGGACAATCAAAGTTCTAGAAAATGATATTGTTATCATAACATCGAAGCAGATTATTCATTTGTTAATATTACTAATAAGTAGGTTGTATGTTATTTTCCAGAACTTGATTGCCCATTACTTTGAAACGAAGTAAGACATTAAGCTCTAGTTTGCGGCCTTTTGTTTCTCTTTTAATAAGCTTTTCAGTGGTGTATTACATGACCTATCTTTATATTTGAAATTGTTAACCCCCCTTACCCCCATAAGCCCCCAAAATCATAGATGGTCAGATATGTCAAAAAATTTGTCCTGTTATGGAACGCAAGATATATACAAGGTTTTGTTGACTTATTCTCAGTAACAAAAATAGTGAGGGGGTTAAAGGGACTATATGAACACTCTGTATATATAAATATATATTATCCCTCTCTGCCGATACTAAAACATCATGTCCTTACTCTTCTAAAAAATACAACAAGCTGTCTGATCCTTATCAAGATTCAATCGAAATTGTTTTTACTAAGTTAAATGTTCGGTTAATGCATACATTAAGAGACTTGTGAAAAATCATAGAGAGGAATTTTTAAGATTATAATGTAGGCACTATAAGTACAATTACCAATGAAATACTCGTATAAATCATTCGAAGTAAATTTATCACGGATAAACAATGCTTTGTAGATAATATTACATTTATTGGGATGATACGATCAATTCAAACATAACGAGTTGCATTACAGTCAGAACGTTTTAAAAGGTAAAGCTACAGTTTTGAAATAGCACTAGGAATTATTACATGATCTGGAAGAGACTTCTACGAGTTAGTACAGAGTGTACGGGAACAATTTAATTACATATTCACTTACCTAATCTATTGATATTTATAGTACAAATAATTCACAGTATACTGATTCTCATTATGTATGCATTATTAGCCTACTAAATATGAATTATCCATGCAAAACTGTGTTGCTCTATCTCAAGTAGTTTGAGTTCACCATTTATTGTATTGCAATATATGCTAAAATCGCAACATATATAAAACACTGATTTAAAAATAGTGTACATAAACTTACAAACAAGACAAGTTTCTATTATACTTCTTTGATATTATTGTAACACTATTCTGATTAACTATTACTTAAATATTGCATAAACCACTACTGGTTTAAATTACTCAAATAGGTACAACGTATTTAGATACAAACGTATTTATACAAAATGCTGTCATTCATAATCATTTTACGTAAGGTAAAATATATTATCATAAAGCAATTATTTATACAATGTGTTATATGTTTTACAAAACAATAATTTAGTTTATAATTAGGGGGTTCTAGTTATAGTTCAGAAAATAATAAAATGTTTATAAACTTTTATCATTTTTCAAAATATACTCTTTTTTAAGTTACAGTTATATACAAGTAAATATTTATGTGCAATAAAAACAACCCGCTGGCAAATAATAACAATATCCTTTCCTGTTTCCACAGCTGTTACAGTATACAATTTCCAAGTAACGTTTTAAAATACACAATGTGTTGTTTAGTTTATGTCTTACACAAATAAAATATCTCAGTGCTGCTTGTATCACTTATAACAACTTTTATAATGTAATATAAAGAATACAATATATAAGCAGAGATATACGTATATAAGAAGAATATGAAAGGTATTTTATAAATCTTCTGTAATACTTCAATAATGTTATATGACTTAAATTAATGTTATATTTGCTTAAATTACGATAATGTGTTTTGTTTTACGCTTTCTGGACTTTTGTAAATAACAGTTTATATGAATTTTGATTTTTATAACTCAATAGTAACACATATAACAGATATAATTTGAATGTGATTTGCTTCTTCCATAGTACTTTGAAATGATCAATATATTCAAACGTAACGTTCTATTATAACCATAATGTACATGCACCTTTATAATTATAAATTCGTTAGTTGATAGATGTGCACGTTATATATATATATGTAAAAGTGTGTATTATTATGTATTTAAAGAATAGATTACGGTAGATTTGAATGGTAACTACTTGCAATAATTGTTTTAATATCAGGAATTATTATGAGTAAGGGTATTCCCAAAAGAGTTGCTAGGGAATTGTAGACCTGACCGATTAAGGAATTAATTTCCGGTCTGTATCAAAGTAGTGCTTCTAGTTGCTCGCTTTGTGTACAGGTTCAATTCCCAGAAGTTCTCAAAATCGCTACAGCGTCCAGTTGACCTTAATTTGTGAATCCGATTATGGAGCTACTATTGCAAGCAAAATCTTGTAGCAAATGTTAAAACTGCGGTAAACGGGACTGGATGTTTTGACTCGTAGTGATAAAATAAGTGTATTACGAATAAAGTATTGAATATACGAGAAGTTTAATTTGTACAAATATTTCGTAAGTTAAATCAACATTTATGATAACGATATTTTTACTTTCAGGTACTATTTGGCTGTTTTGGTAAAATTTAGAATTTGAGAAAAAATTTTATTGGCAATAAAAAGAACATTGACTATTTTATGTTTAAATGGGGTTTCAATAGCCTACATTTTACTTATTTTACGTAAATAATAAATGTTTTAAATAACAGTATAAGTAATTTTGTTCGTTGTTGTTTTACGATTATGTATGTTGGCTTTATATTGTAATTTGTTTATACTATTTGACTAGTAAAAGTAACATTGAAGCATAGTTTAATTTAACTGACAACAAAGGTAAACAGGTAAAAGTTATGGTGCCAATTAGAGATCGCACAATCTCTCTCTAATGATAAACAATACCTTGGATTTATTTATTTTTTGTTATAAACAAACTGAGGTAAACTTTCTTTATCAACTAGCCACAAACGCTTAGACGTTTAGATTGGGGAAATATTTCTGCTTCCAAATATATTGGTCTTGGTATTGTGAACATTTGGAAATATTGGAAACTTTTTATTGTGATTTTTATCAAAACTTTTTATCAGTCCTATGATTAAAAAGAAAATAATTCAAAACAGCATTATGATAAGAAGTTACTATTCTTGTTATCACTCTCTCTTGTTAGCCGAGACCCAATCAATTACTGAAGCGAGAAAAGAATTTGAGTTTTCTGTGAATTGGGCGATTCGAGCAAAAAAGACTGAAAGGAGCTTTGTAAGTAATACGTCCAAAAAAACATCCACAATCAGTTGTGTTCATTTATAGGTATATGATGTTGTTTGTTTTACTCTTTTCCATGCCAGTATAGATTAGTTCTCATCCCTATTTTTTGTATAATATAATACAAATTAATTAATCTTAATATCTTAGTATTTATGTGTGTAGTCTGTTTCTGATGTGTTTTAGTTGTGTATAACATCATTATTTGAAGATTTTCGTTGACTCAGTTTGTTTTTATGGTAGATTTACTATTTGTTTAATATTTAACTTTCAGTGTTGCTTGAGTTACCTCAATGACTTTTTGTGAGATTAATCTTTTTCAGTTTTTCAACAATCACTATGAAAGATTTCGTACTAGATGCAAGAGTTTTAAAATTTCCATATTAATACTTGTTCATTTTATGGAAATAAAGACAGTTCCTCCATGCAGTGATGGCATTATTGGACTCTCAGAATCGTTTCTAAAACAGCATCATACTACTCAGGCTAAATTTGATAGCACGGTAGTTATGGTATCGATAATGTGTCAAGTAGCTATTTATGTAAAAATATTCCATCTATTTTTAATGTCCTCCCTAACGTTATTCGAAAACAGGAATTTTTAATGTAGGAATTTAAAACCTTAAAGTAAAATACTGTCTGGGGTTGTGTAGCAACCTCAAAAATCTTTTTGGTTACTTTGCGTTCTGCTTAAAATAATATATTACATGTTGTGATTTTAATGCATCTCATCTCATCTTATAGGAACTTATTACAAAATGTATTATCTATTGAGTAATCTGAATTACCAATTATATACGACTTATCTATATTACGATTGGTGGAAATGCATCTACTATTGACTTTTAGACTATTCACTATTGCATAGACTATTGACTCACACTACCATTGACTTTTATTTCATTTATAATCCAGATAAGTCTACATTTATCATCATGCCTAAAATGTTTTACCTAGTATTTCTACACACCACTGTATTGTATAACTACAACCTCCGATTACTAAAATCGAATACAAACATTTTTTACTTTTAGTGGTTTTAATTATAATTTATTTATTGATGTTGATTCGAAATTGACTGAAATTGTTAAACAAAAGCTGCGATATAATATTATAATAAAAGTATCAAACTCTCAAGTGCATACTAGTTTTTCTCCAAACCTATTGTGCACATTAATTAAATGCCCTTGTATAATATGTTTTGTGTAAATACTTAATTATATTACAAGCAAAATTCAATTATTTATGAATTCTTATAGAAAAAAAACTAGGACGAGTGTGAGAAAGAAGACTGTGAATCTAAAAATATTACAAAAGTCTAGGTCGTTAATATTAATTGATTTCTCGTGTTTATTTACATCCATTTACTTTCTTCCTTGCTACAACATGAAGCTAATCACTTTAGAGACTTAATCAGGTTAAATATTTTGAAGTTTACACTCAGGTACACATATTTAAAGTCTTAAAAATCGTTTAAGCTACTTTTCATTGATATATATATTTATAAAAAAGAAGTCTACCACGGTTACTTTAAAAGAAGTCTAACATAATATTGAAATTGGTTTTAAAATAGATTTGCAATTCCGAGAAAATGTTTGTTTTATTTTTGAAATTCTAGATATGTTATATTAACGTTTAGTTTGTTTCCATTTCATACTAACAATAACAAATATTTGTTGCACACAGTTTAAAATATGTTTTTCTCTGCTAGATGAATTGACGGAAGGTACATATCTACACAAATTAAACTTTTTAAACAGCAACATTTTACAATTCTATTACCGTTTTTGAAACACAGTTTCAATATATTTTTTCCTAAATCAGATATAAAAACTTTAGTAAGCAGGCATTGGGATGTAATAAATTAAATTTAATCTATTGGAAGAGAAACCCAAGAATGCCCATTTGTTAAGGAATAGTGCTTACAAGTTAGTATCTTTAAATACAAATCTTGGCAACCATTGCATTTGTTCAGAGTTTTTAATTGGATTCAATAAAGCTTTCTTTGACTTGGATATATATTTAAACTATTTGTATAAGTCAAAACTATTAAAAATTATCACGTATTATACATGTACTTGTTACCACCAGTTTATAACTTAGTAAACACGTAGTTAACAAATTAAGAACTAACAATGGTAAAACACTATAATATACTTTACACTCTTTCGATCTGGCTAAACTTAAAAACGAACCAAAATCAGTTTGTCGACTATGAAAAAATGGGTGACTTAAATTTGAACGGGTAATACAGTTGTCAAAGCTAAAGTATTCTAATCAATATCTTATGTTTTACAGATAATAATAAATAAGTAAATTAATAATAATCATAAATAGCAATAATAATATCTATGTAGTAAAATATTAGCTAACAATCAGTAAACATAATTCACTAATAATAAATAATAATTACAAATAATAAACATAATTATTAGTATAAACAAGGCAAATAAATAGTAAAATTCATAGAATATTTTTAAATTCAAAATTAATAACTAAAAAGAAGCATAGGCCTAAGCAAGAAATAATTTTAAAATACAAAAATTATAAATAATTAAAATTCTTAAAACTATAATTACTTTTAGTTTAAATTAGATTACAAATATGAAAACATATTTATGTTTAACATATGTAAAATTTTTATTGAAATAAAATAAAAAACTTCTTATAAACAACACTCACCTTCACATAATATATACAATTTAAATAACTACGTTACAATTCTTACACACACCGAGTAAATATATCAGTTCATACTATTCATGATCTGCAGATTTAACTATTATACAAATTGAGCACGGCTATCTATAGTTTTAAAGTACTGGTAACGAGTACCGCAACCGATATGCAGTTATGGTTAAAGAATTATTATACATAACATTTGTCTGCTCTGTGTGATCTTTAAAATTTTGTCGCTTGTAAAATTTTAAAAATTACTCGGAGCAGTCTAATATGATTATAGGGGCATTAATTTTGAAAAAAAAAACTAATTTAAATTGAGAAGACTTTATATTAGTAATCACTTGTGTAACAAAATATAGTTTGTTTTTTATTTTATTTTAAGGATTGAGATTTAATTAACACCTTTTGCATAAAACATTACGGTAATTATGGCGTTTAAAATTTCTCTGTTTAGTTTTATTACAAATCCTTCAAAATTGCATCTACAGAAAGTTCTGAACCTACAATAGTAAACTGTTCCATTTTAAAAACAAAGTTTAAATAAATTTACATATATTTATTTAAATTTAAAAAAAAATTGAACAAAGGTTTTTTGGCATAAAGATAACAAAGTTAAAAAACGTAGATTTCAATATATTAAAATTGTGTCATAAATGTTGTGCTGGAAAAAATAGCTGCTGTGCTAACTAGCTAGAGTGCATTATATTTTGTATGCATTTGTCTAAAGTTTTGTGTTTAAATACAAGTTTAATAATTATGTGAATGCTATTTATATATGATGTTTGGGATTTACTATTGAACAACAAAGGCCTGCAATTGTGTCACCAGAGATTGATTATTCTCTTTGTAATGTTTAACTATACGTTAATAAACAATGTTAAATATACTGAACATATGTTAAATATGTCAAAATACATTGAAATATCACTTGTGCTTTTCATAAATTTACAGCAGAATGTGTAATATGTTTTTAGTAAATAAAGATGTTTATAATTATTAATAAACACATTAGTAAATTCTTCATCTAAATATAATCATTACATGGGTTTCACAGTCTTTAAAAGATAGATAATATAACTTTACACAAATAATAAAATAAGCTAACAGAGTAAGATAATAAAGTAACAACACATAATATAAATACACAGAAATTGAAATTGAAATAAATAGAAAATTAATCTACTTAAAAAATTTCGACCTTATTCGTTTTCTCAAAACCAATTCAATATAAAATAGCACATCATATTTCAATCACCGTTCACACAGTATTTATAAAGTACAATTTTCCAGTTCCCAACTCCCTATGTTATAATGAAAATTGATATTGTATGAACAGCACAATAGATGGATTTACGCATTAAATGTTAAAGGGTTTTGATAACTAAAATAATAAGTGCCAAGCGTTTACTTTATATTTACTGGTTTATCTAATGTAAGCCAGGAAAGAAAGGAAAACTGCAAACACTATTACAAAGAAAGCAAATACTATATACACATAAATGTATAGCGCATAACCATTATCTGAAACGTATTGCTATTACCATTTCAGAAGCTGTGTGAATCGTTAGTACGGTTACTAGGAAATGCTTTCAGGTTTGACCTAGTTTTATGGTAACACAAACTACATTACCCGAATGTTACTTTACGTTACAAGAATGTTAAATATGTTCAAGACAAAAGGTGATGCAAGTCAGTTAAGAAAAGAAAGGGTTTAATTTTCTTCTTGACGTATTCAAATCAAATGCATACATAATACATGCACTTATAGTCTGTAATTCCTATAGAGCTTTAAAATACATTTTTTTATAATTATAATTAAATTTTGTTGTACATCAGTGTCTGTGCAATTATTGTCGAAGGTTGTAAATCTTTTTCGAGCACTAATTTAATTTACCATGTACATTTAATATAGGTTTTGATATTTAGTTAGTTTCATTGTCTTTGAAACTTAGTTTTACGTTTACCTGGAACTTTTTAAAACCTGTAACAGTTGAACACAGACTCAACTCTATGTTTGTTGGACAAATCTATAAAGATTGTTGTCAAGTCCAGATGTTTAAAAGACTTCAATAGATAACTGGTTCCTAGATAATAAAAGTTCCAATTATTGTTAAACCTAGAGATTAATATGTTTTATATTCGTTATCAGATTTATTAGAGGTACCATAATATACGTTCGTGATAGACTTGATCATGACATAGCTACAGACAGACTGTTCCTTTTTTGGAGCAGAATCAAATATGTTGTTTTTATAATATTATGATTTTTCCAGGTGGATCCATTTCCAGGCCAACTAAAGTATTGCCTAACAAGTAATGGTTACACTGGCTGTTTAAGTACTGTCATAAATAATAAAAATCAAATACGACTTGAATTGAATTCATAAAGCATTACATCAATCACAAAGAAGTATTTAATGAACTTCATTAAAGATGATGTATAACCGGACATAAACGCATGTTTAAAGCTGTTGGTGGTCTCTTACAAGATACAAATTGGTCAACAAGGAACATGTAGATTAATGTGCAAGGCTAATGCATTGTTCTGTAGAGGTGTTGTACAATATTTATGAATTATTATCTAATGTGTTTTCCCTGACGAAAGCCACATATATTTAAACGAACTTAAATCAAACATTTAGGTTTTCTGATTTCAGTTGATCAATCAGCATTATTGAGAAACCACTCAACATGAGAAATCTGAGTCTGATTTGTAGTTTTTGTGAAATGAGTGTGTGTTTCTATTATATATCTATTGTTTGTTTCTTAATATTATAAAAAGTAATAATACACTTTACTAGTTCTTAACCACTTCAAATTGGAGTAATTTCAAATTGAATTACATGGATTTTGTTAGGGAATTTTTTGCATTAAATGCAGATCTGAAGATGGCAGCGTAGTTCACCAAAACTGGTATTGTCGATTACTTTAAAAGGATTGTTGAATTGATACTTCGTATTTAAATTATCATGTTTATAAAATACAAACTTCTTTAAAATTTATCAACAAAAACGTGCTACAAACATATTCCTAGATTATAATTGTGTAATGTCTTAACCATATGCATCTTTATATATTTATAGAAAAAGCTAAATCAATACTGAATATTTTTAAAATGCATGACAAACAGTGAAGTATGAACACAATAGTTCGTATAATATGCACACAATAAATATATTATGTAATGCGACAGCTTTTATTGGTACTTAATTTATTCTTTAAACTGTTTAACATACATACATTTTGTGTTTTTATTATGAACTAGTGGACCCGGCAATGCTTCGCTATTGCTTTATTTAATTTTAAGGGTAGTTATCAAATTTAATTCTTTTGACTTAAGTTATTGAATTGCAAATGGTGTTTATGTCAACAATTTATATAAACAATTTATATAAACAATATTTTAAACAGCATATATGTAAGTAAATAAATATGTAACAACCGATGTTCGAATTTAATTATAATACAGTAAGCATTTTTCGTTGATTTTTGTTTGTGTTGTTTGTCAATCTAACCTAAAAAAGCTGTTTTGGTTTTTGAAGAATAATAACCCGATTATAAATTAGAGAAATTGGTTGCAAATAAAAGTGTTTTGGTTCATTGTAGGCCTAACCTAAAATTATGTTCAGTTTTTGATCCATAACAGTTGTTTTATTTATAATAATATGTAACAACCGATGTTTAAATTGAATTATAATATAGTAGGCCTAAGCATGTTTTATTAATTTTTGTTTGTGTTTGCTTTTAATTTGTCAATCTAATCTAAAAAGCTATTGGTTTTGAAGAATAATAAACTGATTATAAATTTGCTAAAGTTGCTATGGTAATGAATGTAAACAAACATGTGTTACTAAGTTTGTATACGAACAGCTGTTTTTGAGCGCTATGGTCTTGAGTCCATACAAAAGAGGCTGTTTAGTTTTTTCCAAATTTGAAACTTTTTTGTGAAACTTTTCTAATTTTTCTTTATATAAAAACCTAGTTCGGACTATTACGAACATTTTAAAACAAAAAATTGCCAAATTGGTCCAGCAGTTCTCAATTGACGCGATTTCAAAGAAACAGCAATTCATTTTTATTATATAGATTAATTCATTTGATAAATAACACTACTTAACCTCATTTTGCTCTATAAGCTTTCTAAGACAGTTTAACCTAAATTGATTTTTGTGTTTACAAAACCGTTTGATATGCAGTAAGTTTTTCCTGGGAAATCCTTTTCCTAACATGTCAGTCATAACAAAAATATCTTTTATTAAATGAAAATAACGCATACACAGTCATGACTCATGATATTTTGATCCTTTTGTACGAGGCCTTCGGAGTAAACTGGAATCAACAGTTTTATATCGTCTCCTGTCATATACATGTTACACCTTGTCATATACAGGTCATACAGGTAAAATTTTTTTGTAGTTTATAAATCTATTTGCCATAGATTGTGTGTAAAATATATTGCGGCTAGAGAGTAAACACCGATCCGTGACTTCACGGAAGAATTTAAAGTAAGTAAACGTGAAAGCAAACAATTCAATAATTAATTTATTTGGTTGACTCTTAATCTTAACTTAATTTGGAACCCAGTACTAAAAACTAGTGCTTCGTGAACGGTTACCGGCAACGCGCGTCGCCCGTTTATGTATATAATTTTAAATGTGAACTCGTTTTGTGTTGTTTAAGTGTTGTATTGTGTGTTTTATGTACATTTGAGAATGACTGAACGATAGTCGAAACGTGTCATATGAAGTAGTAATAGACTACTTTTCATAAACATTAAGGATTGTTTGGCAGTATCACCTCACAATCAAGGTAAATTAATTAGTAATTAATTATTTCATAATTATAAATTGTATAATTAATTATTCAAATAACAAATTATTCTCAACTCCTAAAAACTGTAAGTAACTTAAGTATATTTTCAGTTATCAGTAAATCTGCAGAACATTATATTTAATATAATTTCTAATTTCTCACATTGTACATTTTTATGCCATTATAAGGGTGTATATAATCTCATTATATCAAATTATAAATAATCAATAAGAAAATTGACTATATTGCATTTGTTAATTTAAAATAGAGTGAAGTCTTTAGCTATGTCTAAAAAAATTTAATATGGTTTTAAATTGCCTATAGTTTGTAAGACATTTTAGAAACTTTAAACAATTTTAAAATTGTAAAAAATTATCTTAAAAAGTGTTATTAAAAAATAAAAAAAATAATATGATATCCTTTCCGTCCATCAGTTTAAAAAATGCGTAATCAAAGATTATACATTTTCCATTAAAAAAAGTTAAAGACAAGTTGTGGAAAATCCTCAAATAACAAAAAAGTATAATTAATTGTAACTGTCAATGTACTGACCGACTTTTTGTATTAACGAAATCAACAATGAAAATTCAACACTCTTATCTATATCATGAGTCACTTTATATGCATGTAGTAAATCACGTGAAAATAGGAGACGAAATATTTATAACAGATATTTTAGTACTATAAAAATATAAAACATTAGTCTTAAGTTATATTTTGGACTTATTCAAATTAACTGTTAGTTTATTCAAAAGATACTAAAAGTATTCAAACGGCCAAATAAAACCCGTTAACACTCTCACTGATGTAAAATATACTCTAAGTTACGATGAGTAAACAGCCTATGGTATAGTAGTTCTGAGTAATCGCAGGTCGCAGCACACATCAACGTTCCCTGATGAACACAATATCAAATATTTAAAGCGGAATACCGTCAGAACCCTCGACGATTCACACTATATACTCACACATTAAGCTGATAAGAACAGATACTATACTTTGATCTTAGCCAAGAGGCCGAGAAGTGATACTATTATACAAGACACTTTGAGTAACCAGTTAAAACATTCCTAGTCTGTAATAGCGCGAAATTTATATACATTGTAGTTTTGCATACCTGTCGTGGTAAGAAAGAGCACGGTTTCCGGGCTAATTGCCTTCAGGATTATGTTTGAAACGTTCCTGGCTACATTTTAACATGAAAGCACGTGCTCACTTATCTATATATACTATGTAACGCCTATTATATCTCCACGCTCTGACTTGTGTCTACGAAAAAAGTTCGTGACGCGAGATTTCAGAAACATAGTCAAGCGAAAGTGCTCAAAGGGCCAATAGAAGTTATCACTTCAAAAACTAAGAATGTTTTACGTTATTACAAATACTTATAGCTTACAGGTCTGGATAGAAAATAGGCGAAGATAATGTAGGTGCAAAAGAGCACTTAATCGTGATAAATGTGCACAAGTTAAACACTGCAATTTGATGTTACCTTCAAAGTGATCGGTTTCATAGACATGAGGCTGTTAGATGAAATCACTCTACAGAAGCAAACGAAACATCTTATTAAACAAGATATATGATATTATATACTATTAGTAAGATTAAGCATTTCATTCAATAAATAGTTTGTCTACATATAATACAGTCTAAATCAGGACAGCATTTATCTTACAGTATAGTTAGAAATATATGTAACTTGTATTCCATCAATTTCTTTTCTACAGACTGAAAGTCAAATTGTTCTGTACCTGCGTTCGTGCCTAAACTATGCCGTCAGTGACCTTGTAACAATTGTAGATTCTGTATAGAATTGTCTCTTCTATACTAATATTACAAAGAGATAAAATTTGTTTGTTTGTTTATATGTAGGGGGTAATCTCTGGAACTACTTAACCGATTAAAAAAAAAATAGTTTTACTAATAAAAAGCTACACTATCCCTGAATAACATTCAGTGGGGTATAATTAATTTTGATAAAAACATTTTTTATTTCAATTTTTGTAAGTTTATTCGAAAAAGGTTCTTAGGTTAGGCCTAGACTAATAAATCAACACATGCATTTACATTTATTATCATAGCAACCAATTGAATAAAGTAACAGATAAAACAGATATTTGCTCTAATATTTCCAATTAAAACAGCTGATTTAAAACTTTGTACTTCTAATATTAGTTTAGGTTTTTATTAAAGTTTAGACCTGAGCCTTACTGAAGTGAATTCAACATTCACCTCACTAGTTGACACTTGTCCTGTCACTTAGACGTCTAGTCGTTTCAGCTTTGCGATATAAGGTAAGAAACGAAACCCTGGTATTTTTAGTATTGGTAAAATTTCTCAAAACCGGTTGAAGTAACGAACAGGAATTTTACATAATTAATGTTAATAACATAAATTCCGACAACCAGTAAGAAATATTTGACTGAGCCAAAAAGTTTTGTAACAAAAAAGTTAATATTTGTTAACAGGGTCGAATTTTACATAATGTTTTGTTTGCAATTCATTATTAAAAATAAACCCTATACTTTCCACCTATATTTACATCACATAGCACTTACTTATCACCTAACGGATTGAAGTCGCTCTGTCTCAAATAATTTCACTTATTTAATCCAAAAGAATGTCCAGTAATCATAATTTTAATTTGTCTTGTTCATCTTATATGTAAACCTGTGTTTGGTATATTTTTACAATAGACAACGAAAATATGTTTATTGACACACAGTGTTGTTAGCGCAGGTTTTAGTTCATTCAAAATTCCAAAACTCAAACAACCGAAACAAATCCTGTGGAGCATCAGACCCGCAGTGCAGCTCAGTGCAGTGATGCGGCAAAGGATATATTGGTTGAATGCACCAGAATGTATCTATTAGTGGAATGGGTTCCGTTTAAAACAAGGGTTACAAAAGCAATTTACTTTTATGTTTCCTTTTTGTGAACTGGTGTCGTCGTATAATTATTGTATGATTATTATTATGTTTATTACAGAGCGTGGACTGAAAATGCTAAAGCATACTTTTGGAGATGATTGGATAGGATCAAATATACAACAATAATTGAAAAATTGTAATTTATTTAAAAGTATATATCTTGCTTAGGTTTAACCACCAAGTATTGATGAAAAAACGTCATACCTTTGGGAATATGTAGAATATAGGCTCAGATTTGGTTATACGTTTTCGTATGTAACATTTTAAACACTTACTAAAAATATAAATTTATTGCATTTTCGAATTTTGTGCGTTCTAAAAATTCTAAACTTTAAATATATCATATTTCATTTCATATGAAATTTCAAGAAGCAGTTAACTATCCAAAAGCAAATTAAGATTACATGTTAAATCTTTTGTCATACCCAATCAGTTTATTATGTTCAGTAGAGAAATTTTTGGAAACTGTATATTCCTATTTGGGATATTACACCACAAAAACAAATATATAAACTAATTATAATTATGAAACACAAAACAACATTGTATCTAACAAAACAAATGAGTTTTTTTACTTCCGGTATGTATAATTCAATTTGTAAATTAATTAATGTAATATTTTAAATTAAATTAAAGTCCAAATCAACACTCGAAGACCTCATTCGGACCAGATAATATGTAAACTTAAGAAAGTGGTTTCTTTGAAAATCTGTAATAACATTTAAGATTCAAAGAAGCCCTATGAATTTAACTATACATTATTTACTACATTTATTTTAAGTCTGTAATATTCAACAGTATAAATTGGTTCAATTATAAATACTCAAAATATTATGTACTTTTTAAAACTCAAGTTTGTTTGAATACTATTAGCTGCTCAAATTTATTCTCTACGTATTTTTAACACCAGCCTTAGCACAGTGATAGAACATATGTACTTAATATTATACGATGTAAGTTTTCAGTTCAGCTGCACTACGGCTATACCATATTATTTAACTAACTTTCTACGCGGGGATCTAGAGACTTGATAGTTTATTTAGCTATATCATACTGAACACATATAGATTACAAAATATTCCTTTTTTATAATTTAGTAAAGGTCATACATCAATTTTAATCCGTACAATGAATAATATTAACACATTTAACTCACTGAGAGTTTATTTAAATGCATTACTGAATACGTGAAAGGGATTTGTAGTTACATAAGCCCAAATATTTTCACTGAGCACTTTAAAAATGTTAAAGATAGATATGCTATTATTTGTGGTTAATTACTAGACATCAAAATTAGGTTCATACTTAGAGGGTTTAATAATAACTGAGTGTTATTGCAAAATCCAACGATAATCATACGTTACAATTAGCTGGCTGATTTAATTTATTGGATAAAACATAAATTTCGATTTATCTAGCTATTATTGTACAATTAATTCTGTTATTAGTTACATATTATATTTTAATGAGATTATAATGTAATGTTTACAATGATATAATTAGTTAAATACATGTATTTAACAATTTCATTGCGATATATTTAATTACTATTTAAGTTTGCCAATTTCAATTAACTCCTTTAAACATTCAAGGACTGGAATCAGCACTCAAAATAATTTTAAAATTTGAATAAGCAATTTTTTTTAAAGTTTGTACGATATGAATTTGTTTTAAAAGTAAAATATGAAAAGACATTTTTTTGTTAAGTGCGTTTTTATCGCAGAGAGAAATCGTTAGCACGATGAGCGATTCAGACACTTACGTACAAATTACGTAAGCTGCACAAAGTCTCCTGCAACAGAAGTTTGCGTTAGTTTTACATTTTTACTATTTTCACATCCATTTCAAAATCATCGTGTTCAGGCAATTTGTTGAACAATAAAACATATAAATTGGTTTGTAGTAAACTGACTTAAGTGAGCGGGAGACGTAACAAAAATAAACCTCAACCAATTGCTTTATTCAGCTTGCATTAAAAACATATTTAATTTTATATGACATTGTAGGGGAAACGTATTATAAGCATGATACAGTAAAAAATATCATTAAATAAATTTAATTTGGATGTATTTCATTTAAACATACTAAAATTGTATGACCTTATGGCAGGCGATAAGGGACGATGCTAATCAAAAATGTATACAAGCCACGGGGGCAAGTCATTACCATGCCTTATACAGAGAAGTAGATTGTGACCTTGGCGATAAAACTTATTTTAGAGATGAATTTAATTCAAAATTAATTGGATAGGTTTTCAAGTGTAGGGGAGATTTGCTTCACTTAAATTGTAAGCCTTGGATCAAGGAACAAAATTATAATGCTCTCTTTGTAATTTAAATCAGTTCGAGGACACATATCATTTTATAAAACGACCAGATTTATATTTAGTGTTGGATGATTCAATGACTTGGGCGGAGTTTAACTCCATCAAAGGAATCTAATTGGAGGGATCTATTGTCCACTCTTTCCCTTCTGATCAGATTTACTAAATGGAGCCGAGTGTCTCAATAATATAATCCTCATTCTATAATTTAATACAAATAAAATATATTCTCTATTTACAGTATCTGTATGGCCACCCAATATGATATACCCAAGCAAGAATACAGAGTAATCAAAGACAATGTGATTCCGCTCTTTTTCAGATATAAGAGTAGAATTGAAATTCATATGGTTCTTGTTAGTTCTTCTTAAAAGTCATCAATGTATGCTATTTCAAGTTCTATACAATATTTGATAATACAATGTAGGCTGGGAAAAGTTTAGCAAAGTAAATTGGGAAAGACTTTCTTTTTCGAGAAAAGTAAATTTCATTTTCACAAAACTGGCCAATCTTTGTTTCTTTGATAGTGGGTTACAATTTCCTTCTTTAGTTAGTACATAGGCACGACATTTTTTGTTTACTTGCATGTTTGATTTTCTAAGGCTTCACGACTTGCTTCGAAAAAATAACTTGTGCGCTGCAAGCATTACTTATATAAAGTTTGTAAGAGATTTAATGATGTATTTAAAATTGTATCAACAAAATCAAATTAGGTTATACTACTTCCAGATCATTTTTTTCTTTATACAAAGTTCAATCTTAACTACACGACAGTAATTTATTCCACCCTAACATTGAAGCTGCAAGAAATATTCTCAAAATACTTAATTTGTAATTAAGGATTCTATAAAAAAGGTTTGAAATTTATTTACCAACCTAAACTATAGAGAGTGGAATGATTATTCTTAATCAACAGATTTTATATCTTTTAATTTTGATTTATAACTCGTAATTTGTAAACAGTTAAAACTCTTTATCATTCAGTTTTTGGCTAAGTCTACAACTGAGTCTGTTCTATATTCAGTTAGTTTTAACTTATTGTACTTAGTTAACACTATTAATTTATCTATATTAAAACATATTAAACGTTATTGAAACAGAAAACTAAATAAAAACCATGCTAAATTAAAAACAATTCACAAACATTAGATGTATATATTATCACATATTTTGATTGTTTAACTTATTTAAAACGGGTTTGTAACTTGTACTTAAATTTCAAACAATATCGCAGAAACCAATATTAATCTTTAAATAAAACTAATTATAATTTAGAATAGGCCTACTTATTTTTAAGTCATATTTTATTTCGAAGGAAAAAAAATCACAAGTAAATACACTTACTAATGAATAAAAATAAAATCGCGTAGTTATGGTTTTAAAAATATTGTTTGCAATATATAGGCTATGTTTTTTATTAATAGACTAAGTCATTGCAAATTTCCTAAGTAAGTGTCTGCACTCAGTCGAAACTGTGTGCACTGCTTATGACGGTTGTAGCTGACTAATAATTAAAATGCGACTACTGAGGGGCTCTAGGAAGATAAAATTGATCAACACAAAAATTACCTTATATGATATTTTAAAACTCTTATAGCCTTACTTTTCCGCCAGCTAATTTATATTTTAAACTTTATAACATTTTGCATATCTCCAGAAGCGTTTTAATTACTTAATTTAATGTTTTTATATTTTATTATGCAGTTGTAACTTTTACATCTAATAAACTTATTTTTATAGTATTTATCCATTACGGCTGTAACATATGTATTTGTTGCCAGAAAAAAAATATTAGTAATATTCTAAACTGTAAAAGTTACATTTACGCTTTTGGTAGATGATACAAATTTTGAAATACTTTAGCCTTCTTCATTCATTTACACGCATATTTTATAATTTAAATTTACCAAAATTAAGGAGGAACATAACCTTAAAACTATGTTTTGTAAATAATTATACTATGGGTTGACTTCTATGTTTCTTCCTTTTGAACAGTAGTGAGCAATAGTTTTACGATGTCCATATTTTAGGTAGAATGTTTACTTTGTTGTAAACGGTAATAATAAATGTTTGCGTAATACAAACCTGTAGAGGTATTAGTTTATTAGTTTCCTAAAAGATAAATTTAGATAATGTTAGTATACAGATAGAACATTGTGATATGTATAGTCATCTAATGTATGTGGACTAAAGGAATACACTTAATATAATTAATGCGAACGTAAATACATTTCAATTTGCTGTAGCCTGCAAAGTATAGACATGAGACTTTAGATGAAGACGCTCTAAAGAAGGAAAATAAATATTATTTAAAAAGAAATATCATGTTATGTACCAAAAGTAAGGTTAAGAATTTCATTGGTAATATTCCATCTCTTTCTTTTAAATATTTCTGTACCAAATGCGTCCATGTCTCAACTACAATACCGTCAGTAAAGGTGTAATAATTTGAACTATTGTAGATTCCGTACAACTTTGCCTATTCGGAACATGTTAGATTTGGTAACCAAACATGTGTCATTGTATTTGACAGTTTTCATCAGACATTTAGTGCGAACTGAACACATCTCATGCGACTTGCCACTAAACTGACTCTAACATTCACCACACGAGTTGACACTTGTTCTGACACGTATACAGCTTTGAGGTAAAGGAAACAAAGGCAACCCTGATATTATCATTTGCTTTTAGTATTAGTCAAATTTCTCAAACGCGGTTAAAGATAAGTAGCTGCAATTTTACATAATTGAAATTTCATATTTGAATTTCTTTACCTGTCAATTCAGCTTTGATGCCTTAGCAATTGCCATCTTTAGAAATAAGATCACACGTAAATCAAACACGTTTACTTTCACAGACATCCACAAATTATCACATTTCCGTTATTTGTCTTTGCTTTGTAAACAAAATTGGGATTATTACTTTTAGTAAAAGATGTAATTCAATGTATTATAAAACATAGTAATATACAGACAAACAATATATTCATTAAAATGTATTAATTTATTTATTAGCTGAATAGCAAAGAAATAATGTGAGATTAATATGCAACCTATTATCTAATAGAATAAACTAGAATAGTTATTGGCTAAAATCTTCACATACTTAGAAAATGGTAGTCTATATACAAACATCTAGCACAATAGCTAAAGTTTAAGTTTGACATTTTCAACCAAAATAATTTACCGGCGAAGCGAGGTCTCCGTTTTTGCTCGACCGTTCGGCATTTCGTCTGTCTGTCTGTCTCACTCACGATTACGGCCAAACGCCTTGACCGATTGTCACAATTTTTTGCAAGAATGTTCATCATTCCAAGGCCGAACCATGTATAAAAATTGTTTTTTCCATTTTTTAATTGTAATTCTTATAAAATAAAAATGGCGGCCGCATCGTTTCTCTGTGTATAAGCATTTGTCCAAAGCCAGTTTGTGGCTTAACCGTAAGTCGAATTGAAAAACTAATAACTTTTTTCGAGTAGGGAATTTGATTTTCTACAAAATTTTTTTCTTTATGCTTTTCCGTATCTCTAACGGGTAGCTCACAAAATGGCTGCAAACTTAAAATTTGTTAAACATCGTCAAAATTGTTGTATTTTAAACAGGTTTTTATACTTTTATTCTTTATAAGAGAGAGAGGTTAGGGAGAGAGAGATTGCTAACTGCTATCTTGCTGTTTCCTGCGCTAAGTCAGTGTGGCCGCTGTGAGTGTGAGTTGTGGAGGAGGAGCCGAGATAAGGAGCCCGATTGGCGTTGCGTCGCATTTACTGAGTTGTA
>JAGFPH010005665.1:37986-92771 GCA_018207615.1 Philaenus spumarius
AAAACTCATTATTGATGTAAGATAATTTATTGTTATTTCTTACAGTAATGACTAGCATACTAAAACAAAAGTGAATCTTTAAGGGAGTGAGGTTAAATGCTAATTTGAAGCATGATAGTGTAGTATAATTTAAGTTTTTTATTCAATTACAAATTATTGTTCTGATGACGAAATAAAGAGTCACTTGTTTTGATATTAATAATCGGGTTTACATTTTGGTTCCCAACTGAAATTAGGACAATTTTAGTGAACATATAGCTGGCGAGATATACATGTGCATGTACGGTGGAATATAACTTTTAATGTTAACACAGTAGCATAGTTAAAACGAGCTAGTATATTTTGGTGCATTGCTGGAAGCATCATAGTTTATTTCAGTGTTCCTGATAGTAAAGTAGAAAGTGTAGTCTCATTATGTTTATAGAAACAATTAAGTAAACTTGTATAGTTAAATTATTGACTGAAACTATAATCTTAATTATTTCTGAGGCCGTATTTTATACAAACAATGTAAATTATAGGAGAATAGATAAAGATTAAAGTTTGATGGAAAGAATATGAAGTGTACACGGTACAGAAGGAGCACAATGGCGGTAATTGTTATACATTCAGGAAAACTGTGAAATTTACCTGGCGGAACTGCGCCAGAACTATCAAGTATTTTTCTGTAAAAAGGACGGAGAGAAAATATAGGAATTAAACTAAAAATAATAGTGCTAGTTGTTTTCAGTGAAAAAGAAAGCTTTAAATCTATAGTTTTAAACTTTTCAAATAAAAATAGTGTCTATGTTGGTAATTATTATGCATGTTAAAAAGACAATACTGCTTCCACAACTGCATCCCTTTGTTTATTTTCAAACCTAAAATAAATCTAAAACAACCACAAAACTCAGTAAAATGGTACACAATCTTTTTTGAGCCTTGCTGACCATAGTTTTGCATTTAAAATTTAGCTTAAAAATAATTATGGGAAATATCAAAACAAAATAAACTTAGGTAAAGGAGTTGGACATGGTAAAGTCATAAAGCAGAAAAGGTTGCATGAGTATGGAATTAGAAAATGTACCTGATCTTTTAGTACAAGGTTTAAATTAGCAAGCAAATACTATTTACTTCTATTATTTATTTTCAGTTTTTAAATTTCTACTTTTGTCGTGCTCTTTGGGGAATCTTTAAATTAACTGTTGGAATTATGACTAGAAAAGCTGCATTTAAGACATTATATTACAAAATTCCATCCTTTTCCTAAACAATAATGTGAGTTTTCTCACACAATCTTTTACCAACATTTAATTTTGCTAGAATGCATTATTGGCAAAAAATAGTTAAATTATATTTTTTAAGATTGTTTGTTTGTTTAAAGTTGGCTTGTAAATGCCATAACTGTCGAAAAAAACCACAACTACAAAGATAAAAATACGGTAGTCAAATTTTACTAAACATATATTGTTTGTTGTGAGTTTAAAAAATATTTTATATTTACAAATTCATTGTACGTGTTACAATATACTGTCAAAATAATTTTAATTGAGTAGTCTCCATAGATAAACAATGTTAGTTTAGTTCCGTTGTAAATATATTTAATGTAAATAATTATTATTTTCTTTCGACAGTAGGAAAGAATGGAAGGAAGTAGTGCAATTTAAATAACCGTCTAATTACAATGTACAAATACGAAATAAAACAAACCTTTGTATTTAAATTTACTTGTGAACTATTTATCCTGTCATGAAAATGCAAGTAACTTAATGATGGTACATTCCAAGATGTCTATATTCGATTGTTGAAATTCTTTTATCTGAAATTAATTAGTCTTTACAAGAAATTTTAATGGTTATCTATGTTTTTGCTAATTAAATCGAAAAGGTTTTATGAAAGCTACCATATTAAATTGTTATAGTAGAAACGATGGCCGTGGTTGTTAAGGCGTGAAAGCTTTATAAATCGTCATGGCAACCATCAATGGAAAAGTTCCGGCTTCAATTCCCATTGACCCCGAACAATTTTCTAAATGGTTTCTTCAGACATCATTGGCTGTGGTTCGGATTCCACGTTAAACTGTAGGCCCCATCTTCATTAGCCTTAAAGTGCAAAACAGGAGGACGTTAAAAAAAATTAATTGTTACATACATTTAAATACAAAAATAGACCACCCGAATAATTTCTTAAGGCCATTGTTGCACGTATACATAAAAACAAATAACGGTAAATATTTTTAACTGAAATTATGTAAATGTCTTTCAAACTAGACTATACTACAGTAAAGGTTGACTAACTGTTTTCCAAAAAACAGTTAGGTTAAATAACTGTAAACAAATCTTTAAAAGTGCATTGGCTCTTACTTTACTTTGTGAAATGTTTTAACCATTGTAGGCACAATTATGCATTTTATTCTCGTATGTTTTCCTCTTAGCCATTAGAAAACAATTTTCTTTCATCTATTGATGTTAGTCCATTTTGTGAAGTCATATTGTAAAAACAAATAAACAGGCTTTGTTTAGAATGCAATATTGCAAGAGTGAGTGGTGGGTGGATATCAAAGGGGTTTTCTGTTGACGTGAACACAGCTCTAATATCGTTATGACGTCAATTTCTGCGTTGGCGAATGTCAAGTTGCAGAGAAGAAAAGGTATTTCGAAGAAGGGCAGTCGAAAGCATTTTTCTGCTTCAATAATCTCTGTAAAATAAATTTAATCCATATTAATATTAGAAAGAGGTAAAGTTTTATTGTTTTTGTATGTAGTCAGTAATCTCTGGAACTTCTGAACCGATTGAAAAAATAGTTTTACTAATAAAAAGCTACACTATCCCTGAGTAACATAGGCAATAATTCATTTCGATAAAAACCTTTTTTTATTTCAATATTTGTAAATTTAGTCGGAAAAAATTCTTAGGTTAGGCCTAGACTGATAACAAAACACATGTATTTACAAAGCTGATTTCAAACTTTGAATCAATTATTTTTGTATTTCTAGCTTTTAGGTTAGTGTTTTAATGTGTATATCTGAGCCTTGCCGGTACTTTTAACCATTATTATAGGCTAACTAATGTTATAAAATATACGACATAATTTGATTTGAAATTATTTACCATCTTAGCTTTGGGGTTATTATTAATCCTACACCTTTATTATAAAGAAAACATATGGTTATGCGTATAGGAGGATCCAACGGGGTTGGCGTGCGGAGCACGCAGGGGTTCTCCCTAGTATTGTAATATATTTTAAGCTCGTACATATAAGAATAATGACAATATGACCACAACCAAAAAACGTTTTAATTGACACTTATTTTGATACATCAAATTGAAGTAATTTTAAATTCATCTTTGATAAAGAAATAAAAGGCGGCAAACGATTTCGTTCGCTAAGAGCACAAATTTTAATTTATAAGGTTTTTATAACTTTATATTATTTTCAATCGCAAAGAGATATGCAAAATCTGATCTGAGGACAGTCACTCGCCGTCAGCGGGCCCCTAAGTAAACCTATTTACAAAAGCCCCTCCACCTCCTATCACTTCCATCCCAATAATTTTTAATAGACACATATATCCTGTGATGTATCAAATTAAAGGCCTTTAAAAACCATGAAATTCTGTTAAAGGAGAATCAAAATCGCCTAACGCATTCGTTCGTTTCGTAAATTATTTTCAAGAACTTTACTTTATAAAGATAACTTCAGTTTTTTTAAAATATTAGAGGTCGTAAGTTTAAAAAAAATACTTTATATACATGTATAATGTATATTTAAATTTCAAATGTTCAACCTATATTGTTTTAGTTTTTTAGCCTACAGCTCAGTTTTGGAAAGAAATTAAAGAAATTTGAAAATTGTATTGCCAGTATATTAGCACAAACTACTACATTTTGGATCCAAAATAGTTGATTATAAGATTAAATAAAGTCTTCCTTCATTATTTTTTTATAATAATTATAAACTAGCACTTGTTAAATAGTAAAAATGGAACATATTCTCTTTTTCTTGTACGTATACGATTTTTAGGTCCGTATTTATGAATGCAACTTAAGTAGAGACTTGGGTTCAAGTGCTGCTTGAGAAACCTCCCTTGACTTGAAGTCGTATTATAACACGTTCCTTGACCTCATCCATGAGATCCTTATTTCCATATTAAAGAATCCATATTTTAATTCGCAGTGGTTAACTAACGGTAGGCTTACAAAAAAAAAAAAAAAAAAAAAAAAAAAAACACGAGGTTGTAACACTGAAGTAAAATAAACTAAATAGTTTTTTTATATATGTAAGTTAACATATTTTATTTAAAATTTACGATTGTTGAATATAATATAATTGGAAGAGTATAACTTTCGAATAACACAAAGGTTCTTAAAAGATACAGAAAATCCATTGGAAATGTTTGATGATGAACAATTCTTTAACCGGTTCAGGTAAACATTTCTACTTCATAACATAATACTGTAAGTATTTTCCTTTCTCTGCCTACGAAAAACTTTTGATATATATATCGGATTGTGTAATTAAGGCAGGCCTATTTAAATATACACTTTTATTTATCTGCCCTTAAACGTTTGGTTTGTGAAGACTAAACTAAAAATGAAAGTTTACGTACTTCTGGGTACTACATACGAAAGATACGAAAATTTCAATTATTGATTTGATCAATTGTTAAGCCACAAATATCCATTATTCTGCCACCAACATATATTTGACATGTTTTCAAAAGGGTTTGACTTTGCTTGACATTTATTTATTAACGAATTGTTTATTTTAACCGGTTGACATAGGTTTTAGTTCACTAACTATGTCTAACTACTATGCCTATTTAGTTCAGCCTTGCATTTAATTTTGCCATACTAATTTGTTTAGTTTTAAAGTTAATTTTTACAAATTGTTATTTTTTAAGGTAGTTAAAATCATATTAGTACCTTAAATTGTTGTAAGCAAAGGAATATTTAAATAATGCGTTCATTTTCCCTATGTTTTAGTTTACATTTAATAATTGATTAACAATTATTGTATTTCTCTTGTATTACAAGACAGCTTAGTGCAAGCTATTTCTATTTTTGTATTTATTCTTTGGGTATTACTCAAATATTTAATTTGCAATGTAGGCTACTAGGACAGGTTAGGTTATGACATTTTTTGAGATATTTTATTTTATGACATTGTATAGCTAGTATAAGAAAACGCGTTGTTTAACCCTCTGGTGTTGCTGGTTGTACTGATTACACAAATGTTGCAATTCAGAAGTTATACGGAGAATGAGGCGACTTTTTAGGATAGAAAAGGACATTTTACCATAAATGCTCAGGTACGCTGATGGAAATAACTTATTGCTTAAACACTTTAGAGTAGGTCTACTTTAGAAATTAAATTAAGTGCAATTATTACGTTCTCGTATAATTTACTAATAGTTTACAATATTGTTTTGATTTTTCAGATTTTAAGTTTACCAAATAGAGACATTTTCGTTCTTTTTGATAGGGGGCCTGGTTCAACCACGATTCGATAGCTTTTGACAACATCAGTGTAAAAATGAAATTCTAAAAACAAGATACAAGGCATTTAGCTACGTGATAATGGATATGCATAAAACCAGTTCCTGTTTACACCAGTTTTAAATTCTGACGGGGCTTCAGAGGAAGGGTATAACTGTCAATCAGCAACAATATGTAGCCTACTGTGAAGAGATAGTTTAAAATATGGAAGAGGAGGTTTTGTTACTTCAAAATGCAGCTAGCTTATAAAAGTAGTTCACAAAAATGCATGTAATATCTTGCATGTGCAGTATTCAAAAGTAATACGTTTTAATTCAAGTAATAAGTAAATTTTAATAAGTAAGTTTTTAATTCAAACGTATAAACAGAAGTCAAAATAATGTTCATACTATCAATTTTAGTAGTTTTATTATTATAATTTTTAACTAAAAACTAAACTGTTTCATTACAACAAAAATTACTGTAGTTTTCTATCTAAAATTTTCAGTTCTAAATCAATTTTTCTTCTATGATATTCCATTTATTCAGCATGAACATCGTCTGCATTCCTAATTGCTAACTCTCTTGCGTCTATTTTTAATAGTAGCTCCTTAACGATTAGCACATGAATCTGATTGTCATTGGAAGAAACAATCTACTCTCCCCATTTAAGTTTTCTATTAAATTTAAATCCAGCTTCTATGAAGGTAGTGCAATTAAGTGAGGGGTTTTCTGAAACAAATAATACATTGGTAGATGTTCAATTCACTGTGGTGAATTTAAACAATTAGAAACACTGAAGCCCCAACCACAAGTTTGGTGAATAAAACTACGCAAATAAACTGAAACACATTTATTAATATAGTTGTACTTTTTCCCTGACGTACATTTTGGTAACCATCTAAATAACTGAGTTTAGATTTAGAACCCTCCGATGATGGTAACTTGGTTACCGAAATATAAATCATTGAACTAGTATAACTATATTAATAAATGTGTTTCAGTTTATTTGTGTAGTTTTATTCACCGAACTTGTGGTTGGGGCTTCAGTGTTTCTAAATAATACATTATTTCAAAATTTAATCTAACAGAACATTAGATATATGTAGAATATATCATGCTCTTGAATTTATCTCAATTGCTAATTTATAATATTACCTAAAGTGTTTATAAAAAGATACATTACAAATGTCACTAAATGAATGAATGTAGTAACTTTCCAAGTACAATAATTATATTCAATATTAATAATATACTGTGTTCCAACTTACTTATGATTAAATACTGTGATCTTATTTGTGACATTTGTAAGAAGTTTGTTATCTGATTAAAATCAAGTATTTTTGTTCTTATATGAAAGATACACACCTCGTACCTTTGCATGATTGGTATCTAGATTATCAACATCACCAACTCTTCCTTAATTCATTACATGATTAAGGCATAAGGATGATTTAATTAAGGCATCTGACACCAAGTACGTAATGACCTCCTCACACCTGTAAAATAGTTAAATGAATGTTTCTTTCTTTAGTTAAGAATTAATTACTTGAAATACTATATTTTATAAAAATTTGATACAGGAAGAACAAAAGTTAAGAAATTACATTTATTTCTTTAGAAATAAATTATGATAAATGTAAAATTTGAATAATACATTTTCCTTTTATTTGAATGATAATTGTCAAAAGAGACAATGGAAAATAAAAAAGTGTGTTATTGGCAGTACATAACAATATTTCTCAATGTCAGAACATATAGTCCTTATTGTATATCTTAGTTTAAAGTCCTTTCTATCTTACTGGTATTGTAGGAATTTGAATATGTAATCTGTTTTTGTATATTCAGTTGCACACTTTATTATTGTAAACTTTTATTAAAGGAAAAATAAATCAAAGTGATGTATGATTATGGAACATAGGAGCAATTTTAAACATGAAGTTTTCCTGTCGCACTCTATAATAGTCTACCACTAAACTATAAGAACTGTGAAATATATTTCTCAAAAATATTAATAGAAAACACCTAGGCCTAGTCTCTACATTAATTTGAAATCTAGTACATAATATTTTAGATTTTACAATTAATTATGAGAAGTGGTTAAATATTATTAGACATATGAGGTGCCGCCCCATCATACATATTTTGGTTAAGTAAAAACGTTATACACATTTTAACTACAGAAGATTTGAATTACCGGTTTGTTTTAGAATGTGAAATATTTGTGTATAACTATTTATGAATTTCCGGTTGTTTCTATTTTTTAGTTTTGTAATATTTTGTATTTCTAATTAGCAGTAGGCCTATACGTGTATGTTTTTAGAAAAAATCTATATTTTTATATTTGCCTATCTATAAACCAAAACCAAATAACACAAGAAATGTTGAACGGTTTATATAATAGTAGACTATAAATGACCATGTTATGTTTAATAAAGAAAGCTTTGATAAGGGAATGACTACGGTTAACTAACGAAACTGATTCAAATTTAAGGTAAGACAGGCTGACTGTACTTGCATACTACTAAAACGGCAATCAAAATCTATTTCGATGTAGGACTAGGCCTAGTACAATATATAATAAGTAGGCCTAATTTTATTACCTGTGACAGAGCTAATCACTGTCGATATCTAATTTTATTTCTGTAGCAAAAGTACCTAGATAGCTTCACATGGGTCAAGTTTAGGGATCTTGTATTACTGTTTTCAACTTAGAATGTTCTTTCTTTTTTTGTTTTCAAACTGTCCCAACATTTTCAAAATTGTTTTTGGGCAAAAGAAGAAATCAAAATGAGTTTTTCCATATCCAACGAAATAATATATTGGTCAGCTTACTACGCAATGTAGTCAAGGCTTAGTTATAATTATTAACAGATTCTTAACTAATAAAGCAGCCTACATTAGTAAAAACCCTATGATATGCGAAAAATAACGAAGAATTGAAAAATAATTACAATTAGAATAAACTCAATTAACTCAATAGGTTAATCTTTTACCTTATTAATAAGTTACCTTATTTAAAAAAAAGATATTTTACTGGGTATAGGCAGAGACCACACATTTTGTAACAGCAATTTATAATTTTTTTTTGTTAATTCAAAATTTTAAATATAAAAGAGGCACTATTATATACAGAAGTTAAACAAATATCCGTATATCATAAAAAAATCCCCTAATGCTAATAATTATGCATAGGTTATAATTTTATTGTAATAGGACTACGAAGGTGGCGACAATAAACTTCTTTGTTTCTTGATTTTAAATTCAGAAATCCTAATCAATCAGAATTAAATAATATATGAGCTATTAGGATTCAATAGATATTTTGAGTTAATAATAATAACATAAAACTTAAAAATGGAATGCTTACCTTGTGAATGTCAGCGGAAGTATTATATTCTAGTGCAATGTCATCCTAAGATTTGTGTTTTTTTTTTTTAAGAATAGTTGCACAATCCGTATTTTCAAGTATATATTTACGTTTCAAAATTAATTCTTAGACTAACTGTTTTTCAAATAGTGTGTACAAAATTCGTTTTGTCTCTATGATACATATCGTAAACAACATAATTGAATTACTTCACGTAAAACAAATAGAATTTATCATGGTGCTATAAATTGTCGTACGTTCATTGGCCGTTGGTTATGACGTCATCAGAATTAATGAGGTCGTGTGTTAAAGCTAACTTGATATGAGCCTTGTATAAAGAACACTCGTAAAAAGTAAAAGATGTATTAAAAGTCCCAAATTTTCTCAAAGTAGCATTGAAAGTTAAGAGCTCCTTAGCCAAGTAGGCCTCGTACTAATTAAAGACGCTGTTCAAGTTGCGTTCAGAAATAAAGACCTTAATTCATTATCCATTTTATTAGAGCTCACATGTTGAGTCTTACAAATCATAAATAAACGTTCATTTCCCCTCCAACCGCTTCAAACCTACTACGTTGACAAATAATTCAATTACACTACTTTCTAAAGGTATTTGGTAAGAATTATTATAAACCACAATATGTAGTTAATATCTAGGCCTACAAGCATTTATTAAACCTTGACGATTACGGTTTTGTAAAATTATGTACATTATAGCACAGAATATAAGTTTTAAAATGTTTAAACAATATATGACAATTGTATTGGTAAATTGGTTATTTCTTTAAAACATTGAGTGAGAGAAATTCAGTTATGTAGTAGAGAATATTTCAGCAACAGCGAACTACAATATCGTTCAATAAATGGCTGATTACAATCAACTCTTAATTATAAAATATTCAAAAGGATTTTATTTCCTTCTTTTAGTGTCGTCATATTAATGTAAATACTAAGACAATTAAAAACAATAGGAGTAATAAAAAAAAAATATTTCAATAAAATGTAAAAAAGTGTATACATTGACTTATGTATAAGAATTAATTAAAGGAGGAGATCTTAAGTTTTTTGTTTAGTGATAAGTAAGATTAGAAAACAAAATAACAACTTAAGGAACCATTTCTTTGAACTAACTACGTGATGAGGTGAGGAAAATTAACTAAGTATTTTATTGTATGTTTTAACAAATGCATTTTAAGTTTATCTCATAGTGTTATTTTTATTTTGTTAATGTTAGAATATGTGTTAACTTGTATAGTAGAGGCTCAAGATACATTTTGTGACAAGCCTCATGAAATGTTTATAGCTGACATTATCTGGCGAATCCTGTCACTTGCAATGACATATGTTAGATGTTACACGTCATAATCTATACTGTACAGCTGACATGGACTAAAATCAGATTATTACTTGATATATTTTGCAAATTTTGTATTTTATATACAAAAACCAAAATTGCCTTTACATGGATCAGGTTGAGTATAATTTTCTGCCAATCCTAGCGTAAATATTGTATTTGAGATCGCCGACGCGTTTCGGAATTATTCCATTATCGAGACCTGTACTGGATTCAGCCCTTAGAAAATTGCCAAGACCGTAGTCTAAGGACAGGTAGTCTGTTCAAAACATTGGCTGCTCAAAACTGAACGTGACTTTATAGAAAAAATATATTGACTTAATTTGGAATAAATTTTGAGTGGGAACGAGATGGTAATTCTATGTTATATACTGAGATTAATTAAAGAAGATAAATTAAGTCTAGATACATGTAAATGCAATAAATATTAACCTGCCTTATACTAAGATTAAATTACTTTTCTTACCTGTTAGCAAACTACAGTTTTTTGCAATTAATAAAAAAAAAAAATCGAATCAGAAAGTACTATACCGAATGGGATACATTTCTGCAGGCACAATCTACATGGTTTGAATGGTGCACCCCTTATTTTTTTCAAGTTGGTATTTCTTTTTGTGCAAAATAGATTCAAGTTTTTTTAAACTGCATGCATGGTGTCAGCTCATTAGCTGTTAGCCTATCTCGCCTTCCGCATGTCGCCCAATTCCAGTTCACCATTTGACCAATAAAAATCATCTACGTCTTAAAAATTACAAAACAACTGCCGTCAGTTAAGCTTAAACGAAACCAATAGTTTTGAACGTCGAAGTTGTATGAGATTAAAAACATCAAATTAACAACGGCCGCATTTTTTAAATATTTTACTCAAAGTTTTTATTTAAAATGTCTCGAAAAAGAAGATCATCCAGTTTTATGTTCAGACATAGGCCTACTGTAGATGTCGTCGTGCGAATGATTTAGTCACTGCCGAATCTGTTGAATATTTCCTTTGGGTAAATGAAGAACATATGATGGAATCCCCTTTTAAATTATGATGTGCCTAATTCGACCGGTTATGATTTTAGAGATTATTAGTTTCAATAAAAAAATTACTAATATAAAGATATTTGTTCTGTACTCATGCAAACAAATTCATCTAACTTATATGCACAATGTAAGTAAAAATTATATTTCAAAAATAAAACTGTCTATTCATAAATATAGAATACACATTTCAGTTCAAGCCAGTTTGGTTTTGCCTCCATTCTCCTAAGGAGCATTATTAATAATTCCAAATAATCCAAATCCTTGTTTTTTACAATTTATGTACATTTAAACAATATAAAACCCCCTAAAATATATCAATAATAAAAATTAAAACCTTTTTAATATACTAAATTTTAAACTAAAACATGAAGAATCATGAAACATTTCTGATAATTCATCTATTATCCATACGAGTGAAATTTGTCTGATTTCTTGAAACTATAATCTCTAGTGCAATTATGAGCATTACTTTATGTTTGCTTAATCCGTTAGTTTTTAAAGATCAAAACATTTTTTAGTAGATTAATATTGTCTTTAAATGCTATACAAGAGATTCCAGATTTGACTGACTAAAGGTAATGACAACTATTCTATAGTGCAATCAGGTTTATTCTGCATTAAATCAGCTTAAGTTGAACTTGGTGATGTATCGCGTTAAAATATTTATTGTACAGAATTTACAAAACGTATCTAGAATTATATATACTACATAAACTGTTCTATGAAGAAGCTAGATTTATAGTTTGTATAATTATAGAATGTAGAATTATAAAATAGATAGGTTAAAATCTGTGTAATAAACATGTTGCACAAAAAAATGTGTAAAAATTTGTGAATGAAGTGAAGTTATCTACTGTAGTTTCTATAATCTTTGCTGGTAAACTACCATTTGATTTAATTCCGTCCTTTTGCCGCCTTATCACAAATACGAAAGACTCCAGATTTTTTCCTCAATCACATATTTACCCGAAATTTATTCGGTTATAACTTGTCCTAGGAGAAATCCGATCATTAAAAAACCATTAAGTTTCGTTACTTTCTTTTCCATAAATTGTACTTAACTTCATATGTAATGGCAGTTATTGGTAACTTGTAATATCTATTAATCATCAGCAAATAAAGCTTCTGCCCATGCAAATTTTGACGTCTTCTAGTTTTGTAAATATTCTTGTAAAATATTCAATTCTTTCTTTATTAATGAAAAACAGTAAGGAAAATGTGTTTAATGAATAAATATGAACTACCAGTTTCTGTTACGCCCCTCCCTCATTTTACAGTTGAAATTACTTGTTTAAACATTTGTTTAATTGAATGTAAAATACTGCTTTTTTCTTGTAGAACTAAGGCTAGCTTTTTGCTATGAGTTTTAATCTCTCTTAGCAATAAATATTTGTTATTTTATAAACACGCTCTCCCAGAACCTTGGCGAGTATAAATTTTACTTCAGGTTTAGAGAGTAACCACATGGACATCTTTGATATAACTGGTTTTAAAACGTTTAAGCATATAGTATTTTTTTTAGTGAGTTAGGTGTTGAGTAAAATTTTCCGGAATATCGTAAACTATTTAAAAAAATACAGAAAAAACAAGTTTTAGTTTCCTAAAATAAAACAACAAAACATAATAGCTCACGGCATTCACAACTAATATAATTTTTCGGTACTAAACATTCCCCACTTAGTTTCAAAGTAAAATATTGTTTTTAGTTTTGTTGATTGGATTATATGAGTGATTTTTTTATAGGTTTAGGAGAAAATGGACGATGGCTGACAAACCAAGCATTACAGTGTAATCCTATAGTATTAAAAAGCCGATAGGTTATACTCTTAGCCAAACAAACAAATTTTGAGTTTAAATAATGTAAATTAACTCGCATTTACTTTAGTTGTATGGGCAAGCCAAGATAATGTATGTAAATACTACTAAATTTTTACTATTTTTCGATGCCTCTCTCTACTAAAATATTTCACATTAGAGTCAAAGTTCTAAAAAAAATATGATGCTAAAGTAAAAAACAATCCAAAAGCAAGATTATCAATTTATTTTGTTGTTTTCTCTATAATGGCTCGTATAACAAACTTTTGTCAAATTTTAAAAATGTCGTTAAAAATACAGTAAAATGATTTATTAACGTTTGCTTTTGCTAAAAAAGTGTTAAATGTCAATTTTAATACTCAGTTACGAAAATAAATATGGAACTGTTTAAAATATGAAAATGGTTTTTAAAATGACAGATAGACAATTATATTTTTGTGAAGAGGATTATTTATGTTAGTGAAGAGATAACCTTTATAATGATTGATGGTATTTAATGTGTCGCACATTATAGAAACCAAGTTTTAAAGTTAAACCTAACCATTATTTTACGCTGATTGTAATAAATAAATAATTCAATTCAGCTCGATTTAGTGCGTTTAATTTCCCAACGCAATGTTTGTAAATTGCTACTACAGTTTACAGTATCTGGTTATAGTATGTTTGCTTTGTTGTGTTATAACAGGAGTGGGGTGTGGGTTATAGTGTATACATGCTATGTCTTGTAAGTCTAGTAATATATCTTGAATACACATTTGTTGACTATATTTATTACTAGCGGCTTCAACATGTAGAACCGTGTAACAAAATGAAATTCTGAAAACTATTTGTTCAATAACTCTTGTTCAACTCTTGTACATATAATACAAACATTTAGCTATTTAACTATACAAATTCTTGTGATGAATTACTAATTCATTACTAATTCTTAAAAATGCTGTATACAATTATATCTTTAAAACAACTATACAAACAATAGATATAATTTGCTAGAGTTTTGTCATTATTATAGCAAAATAAATAGTGCTATGGAATTTGAATTTTTATATTGAAAGATTTATTCACTGGAAATTAATGTAATGTGTGAAGTTTACAAAGATTTTCCTTTAGTATATCAAGTTGTGCTCAGCTTTAGGCTGCATTATTAAACTCTCAAAAGGGTATCGTTTAGGTCTCAAATATAAAATCTGAACCGTCTTTAAAAACCGTCATAACAAAAAACTGTTATGTCGAATCACGTCCAAACTTAACCTAAAAATGGCACAGGGGCGACGAAATATTGCATTTTCATTATTCAGTGTGATGGTGGGAGGTAATGTGTTGGAATGACAAACAAACCTCTAATCGTTAGAAGAAAAAAACATAGAAATTATACTTGATTAGCCATATTTGATGTATCAAAAATTTGAGATCATATTTGGTGCGAAATTCGTGAATTCGTTTAACCGGCTAACCTGTTAGATTCACCCTAACGAAAAATATGTTAAACAGGAAACTTTTTTGCTGTTAACCTGACATTTCTCTACTTTTATCAATGCCCGAACGACTGTCTGAGGGAGGTAATTTTGGCTCTTCCTACATTTTTTTTTTTTAGTAAAACTATTTAATAAAATATATAAATTTTTATAATTTTATTCTAAAACTTAATGAAATGTCTAAAAACATAACTGCATTCTGAAAAGTTAAACACAATATGGTAATAATTATCTTTACTAAACTACAAGTAGGGAAAAAAACATATAACAAGTGTTATATTCCACCTAAACGGTTGACCGTTCACGGGATTGAAGTTAGGTTGGGTGAAGAAGAGGTGAATAAAACATCGGAAAAGTAACTTATACAGTCGTAAAATAATTGTAGAATAGTGAAAATATCACGAACAATCCTAACCACACAACAAGAAAATAAGTAAAAACGAATCATTGGAAATGAAAAAGTGAAATTGCGTCACTTAAAATGAAATGAAATCGGTATTCTTTGATGTGACTGAAAACGTTCTTGGTCTGATTATTAGCAAAATAGCAAAAATTGTTTGAATGTTTAGTCTTGAAAAAAGCTTTTATTATAACAAAAATATTGAAACAGTAGCTAGCAAAGATTTTTACTAATCTTGGAAGAACAAACAAAGTGTTCATAATGTATTTTTTAATACTGATGTTTCGAGAGAAGTAACTTAGATTATAAAGACACAATTAAAAATAATATGCATGTATACAAACTGTAAGGTAACAAACAAATTGGTTTCACTGTAGACCCAGTCACAAGATATTATTTACTCTTGCAAGATATACCGAGTTAACACGATTTCAAGGCTTGCCATTTACACTAAAGGATCAAAGTATAATATAATAAGCCATTAGATTGAAACAGATAAATGCCTTTCCCAGACTGATTCAGTGTATTTGGGCTTCTTGTAACATTCTATAATTTTATTTGACTAAATTATACAAAAAATAAAATACAAGATCATATATCTTTACTAAATTCTATATTAATATTTATTACTAGTACTAAATAAAAGTTTTAACTCGATATAAAAATGTTTAAAAAATATTTAGCTAAAAACAAACTTTAAAAATGTATAGTTAATTATAAAAAAATATTATTACTGTATTCAGTACTAAATCTAATAATTAAAAAAAAAAATAACTATGCTATAAACCTAGTTTTTAATTATTTTTTAAATAATAATATATTATAAAGTTTTTTTTTATATTTGAATTTAGTTTTATTAATTTATTTCAAAATGTGTTTTTTGTTTATAACTGATAATTTGTTGAGAATATATCAAGCATCTTATGAACATTAGAATATACAGGGTGTTCCATAAGTAAAGTGCCAAACTTCGGGGAATGGTTCTCTATATGGGTCAAAACAAGAAAAAAAGTTCATATAAACACAGACCCGAAAACGCTTCGTTTTCTAGATATCCGCCATTTTGTTGTTTGTAAAAAAAAAAATTATCTAGAGAACGGTTTGATTAATTGAGTTAAAACTTGGCATGAAGTTTAAACTAACAATGATATACCTCATGAAAAATAAACGATTAAATCCAATAATTAGTTTTAAAATGTTGGCTGTTTGAAAATTTCAAAATTAAATTACTCAAAAATTTCAAGACACGTTTTTTGTAGCCATTTTTATTCTCTATCGGATGGTGTAACTATCAAAACAATCGGATGAAGTATAATAGTTAAGTTATGTCTAACAATTGGTTTATTCAACCGTGCATCCTATACCATCACAATAAACACAGGGATATTGTAGGTACATTCACTGTCATTATCTTTAACTAAACTATACATAAAAATACAACTAAGCAGAAACAGTGAGAAATGTATTAGCGATATTGTAGCTGTTCAATGTGCGCTTTAAATTTATGTCTTTACAAATATCAAACTATTATTTCTGGAATTTATTTCTTAATCATGTAAACTTAATGAGAATACTCAAGGAAAACTAATTTTATTAAACAAAATTATTTTCTGTGCATGAAAATTATGTTACATATTTGAAACACATTGATGGTTTACTTATTGCACGCAATCTATTATTTATTATAAACATTATTATTTTTAAACTTCAACTAAGGTCAGTAAATCGAGTATTTACTAATAATGACATTATAAAGTATTTTAGAGGACTGGAACCACAACACTAGACCTGGGATTAAGGAGGAAGTTTTAGAGATTAGTAAAGTATTACTTAATAAGTAAAACTATTTAGGAATGTTTAAAAAAGTAAAATTGTAAATTAAATTCTAATTATTCTACTGCATCATACATATAAATACAATTGTGGGACGTTTCTGAGTAATATTTTACAGTTTAAATACAAGGAAAACATAATGGACATTGTAATAATAATTAAAAGCATTATTGCCTCATGCCAGTAATCATTTTAATTGCAATTAGTTTAGGTACACTTGTCAGAAATTGTTGAGGTTTACATAGATTTATTTGGCCCATACTAGCCTACATGAGCTACATGTAATATTATAATAGCAGATTAAATATTTTATAACACGTAGATTTAAATTGTTTTTTAAAAATTAAAAGTAGTTTTAGTTGTTTATATGTTAATATTAATAGACCATAGTTGGATCTGGGAATCAAACATACATCGAAGTAAAATAAAATCAAACAATATTTTCTTAGGTCAGTATGATATCTCTATATTTTTTAATTCCGTTGAAGAAAATTCGTTTCTTGTTAAATCCTAAAATGAACCAAACAAAGTTGACTATGTTTAGCAAGGTTAAGACGAATTGTCTGTTTAAAATGTTTTAAAACTTATGTTAACCAATAATCGTATTGTAAACACGAACGTCATTGAATGAGACATCCTTTCACCCCTCAACCATTTTATACAACTTGACACAAAATGTGTTTATAAATTCTACCACATGAGTTGACGGTAACTATAAACACATACAATCCCAACGTTCTCAGGTTTGATATAAACTTAAATTTGGTAACTGTTAAATTACATTTCTGATAGTCCTTATTTAATATCGTAATATTTATACTAAATAAAAAGAAAAAACACCGGATTTTGCTCAAATAAGTTATTTTGACAAATATTAATAATTATAAACTAAAAATACTAAACATATATGTATATACTGATCACTTGGCGCAGTCAGGTTTAAAACAATATAGATATGTTATCACTGGGCTTCCATAGGTACTGATTAAAACGATGTTAAAACTGTTTTATTTATTACTAGCTGTAAACACAGCTTCGACCACAAGAATACAGTAACGTCTTTCAATTCCTTTTTCATATGTTACTGGTTTGAAAAGAAAAGTAATACTATTTTACAAAATAAGTATTTTATCGTCCTCCTAAAATTATGTGATCAAGCCGCGATATCTCTCTTTCTAATTTAAATTTTGTGTACTCTCACTTACAATAAAGAAGAAATATTATTACAAATATGTCTATAGCTTCTGTTAAAGAGATATATAAACTGGAAGGAAGGATAATTTTGTTCTATTTACACTTCAAATTTAGAGTGGGGATTGTCTAGATCCAATTTCAGTTAAACTGTAACTCTTATGTTTTGCATTATAACAAAATAGTAATTTAAAGTAATATAATAATAAAATGTTAACAACAGTTTTCTCTTTGTTCAGAGTGCAAAACTATCCGGTAATTTATAATAATATATTATTTTATTGTTATTAAATATTATTGTTAAGAACTCAGTGAGCGTTAGTGATAAGTTTAACACATAGTTATACTAAAACCAAATTTTAGAGATACAGCTGCAGCCAATCTAAGGTCCAGTGTACTGTAGTAAAGAGAATTTAAACTCAAGAATGCAGTAAGCACGGAAATATACGAGTGTTGCGAGACCCGCTATTCCCTAAGAGTGTAAATAATTCACCGGTAGTTTCAACAACAACGGTTTGTTTTGTTTTATGATTATAAAGCAGAAGTGGACATTTAATTAAAGTACATTCCCATCCATGATGTAACATTCTCTGGAGTTATTTTTGCTCGATTATATTCCAGTATTTAATCCTATGTTACGTTTTTAGCTTATAAACAAAATAAAAGCTGTAAAAGTATCATCAACCAATAATTACGGATAAGGTTAAATTGGTTTAATAGTCAATTTAAATACGAATTTACAGTACGTTAATATTTTGAACAGGAATGAAGGGACAAAAAGAACTTAATTTAAAGATAAACCTTACATTACGAAGTTAAAGTTTATAAATTCTAGTTTTTTAAATGCAAATATATAAAGACATTGTCAACGCTATTCTATTGTTTTGTTATCTTGGTTATTGCTAAATTTGGTTTGTGGTAATATTCTTTGTAGTGAGGGCTGCTTGAAATGTAATATTGTTAAATTTTCTTAGAAAGGAGTTGGCGGGGGGATAAATACAAAATTTCAAATGGTATGAATAGACATGTGATACATCACTGTAAAGGTCCTGTTGATCGAACCACCAAGAGCCATCAAATGATTTATGATATGCAGAAAATAATAACACAATCATTTGAACAGCTGACTGATTAGAGACTGTAAAGGGTTCATTAAAACCGTCATAATTGCTCGACAGCTTGGTTAGCCGTTAAATGGTACAGTGAATGTATATTTACAGCTATCAAAAATCAATGCTAAATGTCTATCTTTTTTTTAAATTATTTTAAAAGTTATCCCTCTTTTAAGATTAATTATTTTATTAGAGAAACAAATAACATTTTTATTTGTCAGCTTAAAAATTAAATATCGAAAATCAAGGGTTTGTTCTGTTTTATTTTGTATGTAGGATGTTCAATTCATAAGATTTTATTGGTAGTAGGTTTTCAGTAATAGCATAATTATATATTTTTGGTAGAAATATTTTGTACTTGTTTGTTCACTTTACATCTTTGATTTTACTGTAAACATTATAGTTGTAAACAATTAGAAACATTATTTTTATAAAAGCAAAACAAGAGATAACAATCTAATTATAAAGTCCCTTAAACACACATTTTCATTACCCTTTATATAGTGATATACTTAGTGTTTTAGAATTCTTTAAAAAGGACTTGAAAATTATTCCTTGGATCTAGACAATACAGAAATACATATTAACATATTAATACATTAATATTAATATTAATACATATTAGAATGAATAGTCGTTAACTCCAAAAACTAGATAACACACATAAGTGTAAATATAACACAGGTTGATATATTTATGCCAACTTTACGGAAAGTTATATGCAGCTTTCTCATTGCCACAAACAGTTTTATACAATCGTTTGTATGCAACTTATCGAACGTAACTAGTTGCACGTTTTGTGTTATTATTAATAATATATCTTATTTTACTAAATATAAAGTAACACAACCAATCAGTTCCACTTAACCAAGAAATACAAAACCATACAATATACTTGCGCAAATGACTTACGTGCGACGGAAGTAAGTACGAGTTGTTTACAACTTATTGGATCGGTTGGGTACGTGGCCTATGCATTTTTATGTCAGATTTATACAACTACTTTAATGATTAATGTGAAATTTTTTTCAGAAACTTAATAAATTTTTATTTTACAGTTTCAAATAGCCATCCATTTTAATTTTATCATTAAAACTACCTCAAAAATGGTTATGTTTTCTCAGTAAAGATAATAGTCACTATAATAATACCGTCACTATGATGAACTCATCACAAAAGTTTCTTTAAAGGTAGGTAATATCTGAGGTACGACAAACATTTTCATTATTTAATTAAATTGAATTTGAATTATTGTACTAGAAAGACAAATTAAACAACACCCATTATTTATAATAAACAGATGTAAAATAACTACAATTTAAAATTTAGTGTTAATTAATTTAATTAAAATTAATATTTTGGTAGATTGGAATGTAATTTACAACCTACAGACTTTAAAAAATACATTTTTGCAGAAAAGTGGACTATTGCTAAATGTACTTTGAAGCATGTTTGCCACATTTACTTAAGATTAACAAACAATGCTTGGAAAAATCTTACCACTTTTTATTAAAACGCATATTCCATTAAAAGCAATGGCTCAATATAGTAAACTACCTAGGGTTAGATTGCTTTAGTTTTTTACAGGCCCTACAGCGCTTTAGCTTCGACTTAAAATACTAGTAAGAAAATCATTATTAGTATTAAAGTACTAAAAGATGTTGAAATTATTTTTTAAAACTACCGTTTTTTAGCTAATTGCCTTAACAAATATTAAAAGAAGCAGTTTAGAAACTGTAAAGTAACAATTTATGAAAAAACGAAAGCACAAAATGTTGTGCAAAGTTTAGCAAAATGTCTCAATCTATTCTGGATGTACTGTACAGTAGTTTCTCGTCAAAAAGAAATCTGGATGACTGATGGAAAATTAATCAGTATTGGAAACTATGTTTTATGCATTACTAAAATAGAGTTCACAAATCATCAAAATAATATACATAAGTTTAACCAATAAGAAACACTGAAGCCCCAACCACAAGTTCGGTGAATAAAACTACACAAATAAACTGAAACACATTTATTAATATAGTTATTCTAGTTCCCTGATATAAATTTCAGTTTAGATTTAGAACCCTCCGATGATGGTAACTTGGTTACCGAAATTTACATCAGGGAACTAGAATAACGGTATTAATAAATGTGTTTCAGGTTATTTGTGTAGTTTTATTCACCGAACTTGTTGTTCGGGCTTCTGTGATTCTTATTGTTTAAATTCACCACAGTAATCATTGAACATCTATTATACATAAGTTTGTAAATGTATTTCTAAAATTTGAGTTAAAAATGAAACCACGAATAATTTGGAATTTGTTTACGGATGAACTGTAATGTGTTAAAATGAAATATCCATTGAGTATATTTAAGCAGTAAATATGTGAAGTCCAAAAACTCACTGGTTTTATTTCGAGCGATGATTTAATAACAATCTCAGTATAAACTAGAGTAGATCTAATTTACGGCTTTGGTTAAGCAACACGGGTAGCGAAGTATTGAACAAATGTTACATAGGCAAGACAAATAAATTAAAATTCAAGGTTTAATTATGTCATCCTATATCGGCCCTCTGAAATCTTATGGAGTTTTTCTATGTTGGGTTTTAAACATATTTTAATCATGAGGCATATAAAAACATAAAGATTGTTTACTCCAAAACACATGATATACAAGTGACAACTTCTTTGTTTCTATTTTGTTACGTGGCTGACCAAGTCGTATGTCGGATTTCTTAGTAGGTGAATCTTATCTATAAATCTTTTAGTAATATGGATTCTAGCTGATTGTTTAACAATACATTTTGTTTACACAAAAGCCTTACACTTTGAACTATTCGTAATCATTTTTTATTTTCCTCTTTTACAAAAAATGTAAATGGATTTTAAATTCACTTTGTAACTTTTTAATTGGATAATAGGAGTCAATTCATAAAGAGCTGCTACATTTACTTTTGTAACTAACTTTTAGCTTGACCAACGAAAAAGCTATCGCAGTCATAACAGTTGATAATCACCTAGCTGTGTATGAAATTGTTTCAATTTGTCTGTTTTAGTGCTCTTGTTTATGATCAGACTATAGTTGTATTTAGTTTGTGGACGAAGTAACATAAGATTTAAAAAATCATGTTGTCGTTTATTATTTCTGTTTACCTATATATATAAACATAATAATTTTTATTATAGTGCTTGTATGTAAGTCTTTAATGAGATTTTAGACTACTGGTAATTTATAGATGATTGCAGTTTGTATGTGATTAATAATATTTATTTAAGAAAAGTTGTTGTCTTAACTTTTGAAAAAAACTGAATTTTGAACTAGGGATGATACTGTTCAGGTCAATCTTTAAAAAGATTTGATATAATTTTAGAATATTCATTATGTGCATTTTCAAGAAAGAACTTTGTATTTCGTTTCATTTACTACAGTAAATTATGCCTTCTTGCAAAATATGATACAAAATATATTATTGTTAAAAAATTCCATCTCTTTCAGCCTTAGGCGTATAACACATTTTTTGTCATAAATATGTAAATTTAATGCGTAAATTTTGTGAGTGATATATAATTTAAAATATTTATCTTTATTCTGTATTTTCGAAATATACTGTCTGCAAAAGTTGTAAACTCATTTCATTCGAGTCGACACTCGACTTGCAGTTTAAGTAGATAAATTCCAATAACAATTTTAATACTATCTTTTAAGTTAAACAAAAAGTATATTTATTACTTTATATCTACTCCATTCCTATTACACAGTTTCAGTACACAAATCTTGAAAGATGGAGTTAGATTGTTAAGAAAAAAGCAATCATAAAGTTCTTGAAGAAAGAACTTGACCTGACCTCTTCTACATTTCTTATACAGTTATTGAGCTGCAAAACTGGGTCACTATTTTAAAGTGGGTTTGGATTTTAAACAAAAACATCGTTAAGACAAAATGCTGAAATGTAATTTCAAGTTTATATTTAGACTTTGATTTGAAGTAAAACCTACATTATTTATGATTATTTCATCGTATTATTGTATTATGTACGATCATTATGTTATTTGCATCTTTGTTACCGTTACTCAAATTTCTAAAGTTATTAAACTGTAATATTAAATACCTTTGAGTATGTTTAGGCGTGCTACAGTTATAACCTTCATTCAATTTCACAGCTCCAAGTTAAGTTGTTAGTCTGTTTTTTTTCTGTGCTTTAAGATAGTTCCTCGTTTTCATAAAACCGACTTTAATTAAAGATGTCAAGAAATAAAATAATATAAATTGTACTGAAGTTACTGGGGGATTTTATAAAGTATTTTCCAGCCTTAACTTTTGTATGCAGTAAAATAAAAACAAATAATTCTTTAGAGACTGTTAACTAGGCGAATGCAAGCGTAGTTTAAAATGTTATTTTTGTCCAAGAAAAATAATAATTTTGTCAGTATTCATAGTTTTAAAGTATTGCCCGTAACTTGATACATGTAAGTAAATGTCAATAAATGTCAATACAAATAAAAAGTAAATTATGCTTATAAAATATGTTTGGGGTTTATTTGAGATTTAGTAGTTGTAAAATCGCTATCCTGGTTCAAACCATTAAAAAGTAAACATGTGTATTTGCTTTATGCTTTGTACAAGAATGTTTCCTTGTTCGACAATTAAAATATGTATGTTTTTTAATTTTGATAGGCCTACTGTATAAGGTATAAGATACAAATTCCCATTACATTTTGTGCCGGCATTTTATTTAGGGTAAGCCACAGCTTATTTTGTAGATGCCACTAGTACTACCTGTTGATGTCACTTAAACTTCATTTAAAAATGCCGTGCATTTGGACAGGAGCAAGATTCATACGTATAAAAAACGTTATGAGACATATTTAACAATTCCAAAGGGCTTAGCTCTATATTGGGCCATACAGCAGTTCAAAGGGAAGGAATTTATCACACATTATGGTAAAATTACTTAAAACACAACCTGGAACCAAAATGGCAGTAATGTTTTATTGCTATAGGACAACTGTGGGTGTTGCTTTTATAATTTTAAACTACTGTAGTTAGTCTAGTGAAGACTGAGAGGATTGTATGTGGGATGTAAATCAATTGCCAGGAAGTAGGTTTAAACCTAAGCAAACTGTGTTGGAGTTTCCAACTGTAACAGACTGAACTAGCGCCTTTATATTCTCGACCACTCTGCTCAATTGTTATACGTTGTTATTGTTACAACGTATAAAACAAATTATAAAAACACCATTTTGATTAAGAATCTACAGAATAATTTCAATATTTATGATTCAACCGTAACATAAATGTCAAATAATACAATTTATCTCTGTTAAATTACACCCAAATATTATTAATTGTTGGTCCATTTTGACCAGTACATAAGTAGCATAATTATGATATTTTTATTTTGAAAAACATAATAAAATTTCTCAGTTATTCACTTAGATTGACAATCTCAACTTTAATTAAAATTAAACAAAAAAAGATAATAACGAAAAGAACTAAAACAAAATTCAGTAGAATGTAATTATTCACTTAAGGTTGCTAACTATTTTGATAGTAGTCTCTTGATAATGGCACAATAATTGCATATAAAAGCCTTTTTCAAACCCTTAAATCAGGACATTTTTAATAAGGGGGTTAACATTTTATACATTTTCTTTGGAAAACTTTCTATTTATAACATTGTTGAATTTTTCTTTCTTATGTCTTATAACCTAATTTGAAGTAAATCCTCACTTTGAATAAATATTGACTCAACTCTAATTATCTTGATTCACAAATCAGTGTGAAGTTAAGTGTAGGTAAAACTCCTATCTACAAAGTGTCTACCTATAAAAGTAGAAGGTCGAAATGATGGCCAAGTCCATTGGCAAAGGTATTATGCCTAGAGTTTTAGGTGTTAAATTTTCTTCCAGGACAACTTAGCCATCTTCTTAGTTTTAGTCTACGTAATTGAGAGCTTAAAGTTTCCTTGAAAAAATAAAAAAAATTAATAAAATTGAAAAAAATATTTTAATGAAAAATATATTTAAAATAATCTTTATTTAGTTTCGTAATTTAAAATATATACTAACTGAATTTTTAATTTACGCTTTCTCTTGTGAAAGTGAAAATGTGATATACTGCTATGAATACCAATAGCAAGAGAATTATAACAACAGAGATTAAAATTGATACAATCAAACTTGAACAAAGAATCTCATAACAATTTGTTTACTGAATCACGTTTCAACGACAATGACGTCATCTTCAGATGCACGAACTATAATTATTATTAGTCTACTATGTACAAATCTGATGAAATGTCGTTATAACAAGTAATAAACGTATTTGTTGTTATATTCTGTGTTCTATTATATATTCTCACACGTCAAGTTCAATATTTATTTGTAAGAGATTGGTATGGAATTAATTCGTCATAGTCGTACCTTTGGAAGAGCAGTAAATGGAAGTTAAATGTGTTTATATAAAGTTGATTTTAAAATGGAAGCATGCCTTTGCAGTTTTAATGAGTAATGAACCCATTTTTCTATTTTAATAGAGATATTTATTCCTTTGTTGATTGCATAGTGTTTTTGATATTGTTTTTGTCATTTGAGAACTACCTGGAAGATTAAACAAAATTGTATTTGTAGTTAGCATTAAATATCGATAAAATAACTTTCAAACTATAAGTATTATACGAACAATAGGTTTTAAATAAGTTAGGAAACGTATTTCATTCTCTCGGTGTAGAAAGTAATCCTACCTACTGAAGGTAGAAAGGTTTTTGCGTCGAAATAAAACTACTGCTCGCCCTTACGGACCCATTTGTTAATGTGTTAGAGCGATCCTGTTATCCAGAACAACCAATTACACCCTTAACATAATTAGGGCTTGCACGAATTGCGCGTACAGAAAAATAACCTTTAGTACTAACACGATAACTTCAATTTCACTTCAGCGAAAATAAACAAAAATTCTCTTCTAATATTTTTGAAATACTCCATACAAAATTTAATAGCTCGAAAATAACAAAGGTAAATTTCTAAAGAAAAACAAATGACTCAGACAACTGTTGTACGACTGTAAATTTCTAAAACTTATATTCTAAAAGTATATGCTTTTTTAAACGTAATTTCATATTTCAATTTAAATTATTTATTTACTCGGTGTATATTTATTAAATTTTATTTTTATAATATATACAAGGCTTCCTATTGGAATTCTCTAGTGCTAATGAAACATAACATACAGTTTTCATTAATACACATCTCAATATTCGAAGTGATACGCTTGAAAACCATATATTTTGGCTAATCTACTAACTAGGCTCTCCTGCCTTGGTACTTTATATTTATTTATATTGCAAACGTTAAAAGTGAGGTAAAGAATGAATAAAACTAAAACACGTTTCAGACAACAACAAAAATTGTAGAAAAAAGTATAACTAACAATATATTTTCCAAGTTCTGAATTTTTATTGGTAAATTAAACCAATATAATGTCAAATTTTAACTTCGATTGTGTTGGTCCTACTTTAACCCTACTAATGTCTATGCCATACACATTGAACTAAAGTAAGAAACATATTTTAAAATTGGTCAATTAGTTGAAAAGTGTCCAAGGTCTTCTAAAATTCTTACCCAAAATTAAATTCTTCTTAAACTAATTTTCGAACTCTTTTGTCTCTTGACACATACCGTGTAGTTCTAGTTACCGTGGATGTAAGTCCGAGTGTGTGTTGGACTTTTTACGCGGGAATCTCTTTACCTTCCACTCCGTATTAATTCAGTTCATTCCAGGATCCAGTTCCGACCGACCGTCTTTTGTCAGCGTTGCATTGTTTATTGTTTATAATTCATAGATTAAACTCGTGTGTTTTCTTCCCGATTAAGTTTATTATTATGACATCAATTTGTTAATTACTATTTCTGAACAGCTAGATAATGAAAATAATGTGTTTGTAGTAACACAATCCTTCATCATGCTATTTAGCTTGGAATGGGTAAACTGGCTTAATTATACTGAGCTTTATTTTTGTTTAAATGATATAAATGTTAAATATAAATGTTCTGCTTAAAATTATTATTTCTTTTTTCGTTAATATAACGCATTTAATTCCCACTTGTCAAACATAGTAAACAATTACCAGACATTTACTATTTATATATAGGCCTACATATAAATAATATTGTGATAAGCACAAATTTCTTAAGAAGTCACAGGCAAGGTATTAAAATTTAACATTATTATCCTATTCAGAACAAAATTAAATTGACAAGTTGCACTTAATCAGATTAAAGAAAGAACAATAATAAAGGACATATATTTTTTAACTTGGTAAATGTTTATATGTGATTTTTAGTTCCTAATGTTAATCTATTTAAAGATTTTCTTGCAATTTATCTATTATACTTACCAAAGAAGGATACACTTTTGTTTTCATTTAGATATTTTAGTCATAATTAATTATGCTAGAACTTTTTTTACAAATTTAAAAGTGATTTTCAGTTTCTTAAATTTACCTATTTAAAGATTTGTTTAACGTGAATAGTGCAAATTACCAAAGAGGATACAATTTTATTTTGTTTTTTATATAAATATTTTGCTTTACTTTTGTTTGCTTTTGACTGATTTTAATTATTTGTAATAATTATATAATTATTAATACCATTGTATTTGGATAACCTAATGGAACTCCGATCCAATGAAATATTTTGTTCCACTGGAAATTCTACTTTTTTGGCGCTATCTATTGGGAAAACGACGGAAGCTGTTTGAAACACCAATGCTACCAATGATTTCTCCCTAGCGCTACCTCGCGGCGCGATCATGTACTATTTTCGCGACAACCTTTTTTCCGGTACACAGTCCCCGTATGTATGCAAAATCTATTTATTATTCATGATCTATGCTAATACATACTTATTTTATTTCATAAATTATTACCTAGGCCTACTAGTACATACACCTCAATCCATTATTTTGTAAAAGAATATTTTACTTAACATACAAATGTTTTTTTTTATTAAAAATATAATGTAAATAATTATATTACTATTCACTATATCTATATTTATATTTATAGCCTACGGTAATACAATCTTATCACTAAACGTCTAAATATTTTACTATATCGGTTCACTACACGCTACAAAATAAAATCCTAGCCTGGTTGCAGTACAGACTGGAATGGATCTGATTCATGTCCGCAATCAGGGCTAGAGCCCTGGTCCGCATACACTCCGACTGGATTGTATAAAACCACGTGATTCATGTCCGCCATTCATTCCATCCCGTTGGCCTTGGCCGGACCCACGGTAACTAGAACAAGACGGTATGTGTCACGCGCAGGTCGTTAGTGGCTATGACGTCACTGACACCGAAGCGCCCGGCATCTCTACAGCGATTCGATTTCGCCAGTGACAAGCTTCTTAAAAACATCACCCTACACGACTATTGGGTAAACGGAAATTATACAATCCTTCATGGGATTACATATACACTCTAGGGAATCTTGAGGTGCAATTTTTTTATAGTAAAACCTTTTTTATCGACAGTAAATTCATAGTTATTCATTATAAAAAAATGTACTTGCATATACAAAAATTTAAGGAAACATTTTGTTGATTTCTTTGAAATTAATAGTATGAATGACCTAAACCCAATTAATAAACCTAAAATGGAAATATTCAAGGTCAAATATTAAGTGATAACAATAGCATAACAAATAGTAAATACAACAAAACAGGTACTGTACCTGTAATCGGCTGTTTCCATTTTCGTGTTAGGCTACGAATATTCATGACCTGGACATTCACATGTGGGCCTCTAACCTTGTCTTCAATACGATCATAACACATGTCTGAATTAACTTTCATTTCGTCAAAACTGATGACAACATCCTTATGAAAATCTTCATATACGAGGATTATAGCTTGCCCTTTAAGTATATTCATACTAATGTCTAAAAATCTAGGAGGGGTTGAAAATTGAGAAAGCCGCCTTGCTATGGTTGTCTCGCTTGGGAGGGGATATTTTAATGTTTCCCTTAGATATGATAATCCTTTTTTAGAGATGCATCTGATAGTTACTGCTTTTGCTACATCATCAGCCGACCAGTTTGTACATTTCCCCTTTAATACATATTGCTGCTGACATACGGTAAATATTTTTTCATATTTGTCTAATGATTGTAAGAGTTTTGATATAAGTACACTAGCATTGTTCAGTTTATTTAAAAGTAATTTATTTTAATTTTTTAAATTATTGTCGTTTTCATATAAAAGAGCCTCTACCGTAGATAAATCACCAGGTATAGGTCGTGTTAAATTTAAATTGGAAGAATTAGCTTCCTGATCATCAGGTGTGTTTTGAATATTTACACTGTCTGCTGAATCATGTAGCAAAGATTTTATAATATTTTTAGATTCACGATTTTCGGCTCGTTGAGATAATGTGGGGGGGGGGGGGGGGGTGGTGGCATTTGTTATTTTTTGTGTTGGAACTGTCTTGGGTTTTAAAATATGTTTTTAGGTAAATTTGTTTAATAATTCACTTTTTAAGTCTCTTTCAAAATCTGTCGTTAAAAAAATGCTCAGAGCAAATCCGCGCTGTAAGTGAATTAAAATGATATTTCCTTTTGCAAAAATATACCCACTGTTTGTGTAGTTTATCTTTAGGAAATTTATAAAAGGAAATTCCTAATCTCTTTGCGTGATCCTTGTGATTGGTGCAACTGGCAACTGCACAACAAGGCATTTTCTTATAAAACACTTAAATATACACACACTTAAACTTAAAATATTACATATACTGTTTAGAAGAAAACTATACTACACATCACGCACACATTTGTGTAAAAATTACACATAACGAACCAAGCAAATCGTTGTTTGCGCAAATAGTTAGTGCAAGTCAATCTGCTTCTGCTAGGCGGGAAGCATGAGACGGTGTCAGTGACGACATCTGAGCTCAGAGTTACTGCGCAGCTTTCTCGTGACACATATCCTGTAGTTCTAGTTACCGTGGCCGGACCCATATAGGTCCGTCGGACACGGATCCGGGATGTAGGTCCGGACCCAACTCCTTAAAAATCTCGGACCTACACATCTCTAATTTAAACAATCGTCGGTAATTTAAAGTTTATCTTCAATTATCTTTATATAATACGTAATGTTTTAAATTACCCTGTTGGGAAACATAAGAGAAAATAACAGTAATCTGATTTTTAAATGAAATTTATTGACATAATTATTATACCTAAAACTTTATTCAATTTTTGATGTAATATTTATATGGTATTAATCATACATAATGGTTTCTTTAGCCCAGCAAATCTGAGCGTCCAAAAATTTGAATAATGTTATATGTTGTACCTCTTATTTTATAGGTTTGTACCAAACAGAAAGCAAAGTCTACTTATAAAACCCTGTGTAGGTTGTATCAGTGCGAGTTTAAAAACTGTATTAACTACTAATAATCGACCTATCAAAATAACGTGTGTTCTTTTTTTATCATGTTAAAACTGTGCAAATTGAAGATATTATGAATTTAAATTGTTGAAACACTAACGAAATAATTTCAAGTAATTTCACAGTATTCCTGTGAACGGCATCATATATTTGGTTTTATTTGTTTAAGTCATGTTTGTCGTAAAAACAACATTAAAACCTCTCTCTCACGTTTTAACGAGTTGTTTTAGTTTTTACTCTCAAGATGGGTTTTAACTGCTAACTGTAAGAAAACAATAATAATTATCTACAACTGTTTTATTGAAAATTCACGAAATTAAGCCAAATTTTCCATGTGGAATGCAGTTTGTGCCAATTGGCCCAAATACACCTGTTTACAGTTTAAGCTTATAGTTGCATTTTACGCTAAACAGAAGTAAAATTGTAGTTATAGAAAACTTTTGCGGGCTTTAGATGCCAACCTTCTTGTTGCCTCCACATATATATTCAATAATTGATAAAATATATTTTTTATTAAACCTAAAACTTCCATAATGTATTTGAAATATGAGGAAGTGTTTTATATTGCCGGGGTTTTGGAACAGGAAACAAATAAGTAATTTGTATTTAAATCTTACTTGTAAATACACGTTATATAAAATCAAACCTATAAAATATGTTCCGAGATATATGTGAATCAAAAATATAGAATGTTCTGCAGTAAAGGCCTAGGCCTACTATCCCAAATTTTTTCTACCGATTCATTTCCTTTTATTTCTTTTATACAAAAATATAAATCCTAAATTATAATCAGCCTATCAAAATATATGTTACTATAAAAATAACAGATGTGTGGTAGCAATTTTTAAAGCATCGAAAATTTTAACCCTGGCCACTGTCATTAAAAAGACAACTTGATGATGTCCATAAAGAGTGTCCACCTTAGAAGAAAAAGCAACTTCAGTAATGACATGATACTCTAAACATAGTTAATGACAAGAACGAAGCGAGTAGGAGTTCTATTTTAAAGTTTTCAACTATAATGGTCGCTCCAATTCAACTCCCGCACCGGTCTTTAAGATATTTTTTTAGTATAAATAACATGGATTGATAGACGTTGAACAGGTAAATTTATACCTAAATTATATTTTTTTTATAAACTTATTCGTAACTAATAATTTGTACTATATTTATAAATGTGTGTTCAAATACAAGTTTGTTTATAGTAAATTAAATTGCATTAGATGACACGTATTTTTGTGTATTAATTGTTGTGAAATAAACTCATTAAGATGACAAGTAATTTATTGATTCCCCTTACCCCAACTCTTATATAGAGTGAGCTATACAAGTAAGGGCGACGGAGTTTTCAAAACAGCAAAAGCAGAGTTATGGAATTAATTTGCTTTGATACGTTACTCTTAATCCATCTGCAACCATATCATACTTCCATTCAATAAAGTAAAGTTCATTAGTTACACCGATATAAATTAAAGTACAGACATATTCCAACATTTTTAAAAAGATAATAAACCTTTCATCGATAAAATCTTGATTGTTGTGTAAAGTCAATTAGTTCCATTCCAGGTATATAGTCAGACCTTTCAGTAACTGTTTAAAATTAAATCAAGGCGTGACAATGTATTATATATTTTATGTTTCAATTACTTTATAAACTATACATAAAAGTTACCATAAATAAAATGAACTAAAGTGAAACCAACGAATAAATAAACAACACAACTTTCAAAATTAGTAAAGGGTTTTAAATAACATTTGTAACTTATAATACACAGTTGAGCTGAAGCAAAATTATTGTTGAACAACAATAAAATAATCAGTGCGTCTCCCTTACAACTGTTATTACAAGACTGTTTTTTTATATTTGTAGTTATCATTGCAACGAAGAATTTAGTAATGTACAAACAGCTGAATGCCAATTTAAACTGCATTTTTAATTGCCTACCATAATATTCTGGAGATTAATACCATATAACACCAATACATTATTTTACTCTAATTTCTAAAATTCTATTACAATGCAGAAACTAAAACAACATGAAGGATCTTAGTGGAAAGCTATTGTAAATACAGTGTTATTTATTATCAACGTTCTCCGTCCCCGATCTCACAATTTATATTAGTCTTTCTGTGCTATTTTTAGGTACGGAATCCATTGGAATGCATTTAAAATCGATATTATTTAAAAAAAAGAATCGGAACACCAATTCTTTTGTAGGTATTTACAGAGATGTCAACTGGAGTGTTGTTAAATAAATGGTGCTTTCAATTACAAATATAAATAGTATTTAGTTGTTATTTGTACACTAAAATAATAAAAATTGAAGCTCGGTGAACCAGGTTCAGTGTTTATATACGATATACGTCTTGACAGCTGACCAAGACTTGCAATGTTTTTTCTTACTGTAACAGATGTAGCAGATTAAAGTTTTTCGCAGAACTAAGATAAAACATGGAATGTATTGCTTCTGCAAATAGAATTTCCTGAAACAGCCGTCAAGTTTAAAGAACTTGTGAGTTGTGATTCAGACCATATGAAAAAAGACTTAAGCAATTTGATATTTGAATTTATTTTATTTTACTTATTATATATGTTTCAACGTTTTATATTTACCAATGTGTGTAGTATAAAGTTTTATTAATGTTTGTTTTATACCTTGACAATTAAAACATTTACTCTTGGACTGTGAAACTAAAAAATAACTCATGCATAACTGTGGACTCATGAATAACTAAAAAATTTTTGTGATGATGTAAAAAAATTGTAAAAAAATAACTTAGTCTCACCGAAACCAAATCAAAATAGTAACAAGGATTGAATGGACTGTGAAAAAATAAGGTAATTAATTTACATTTATTATATATCTTTATTCAAATCAGCAATCCGGGTGGCATACGCATAGTTTTTAAAATACTGCTTAACAGTACAATGCTATTTTCAATATTTAAAATAATTATTTTGGTTTAAAAATATAATTAATTGAATGCTTGACTATATAATAATAAACAAGTATCTTTTATAACAACTTTGTATTAGTAAATAAAATTAAGTATGTAATAATATTATATAAATTATTTATTTATTGTCAACTCTAGTCTCTAGTTATACTTTACCTTATTTATGTGGCTACATGTTTCACTGCCACAGGCATCATCTAAGTCAACTCAAACACTCATATATACACAATACTTAATTTAACATATATTTTCGTACGACGGTCGTATACGTCAAATAATAATATAATAAGAAAATATTATAATCATGCATGTAATTTTGGACGGTAAATACATTTACATACATTTGGTATTAGCGTCGGAGTTGTGAATTAGTAAAATATAAGAAAGCAACTAATGTTCTATTAAATTAAAAAGAAGGAACTATATCGTTATATAAATTTGTTCAAAAAGTTATTTTTCCATAGCGGCTCCAGTACGGTTAAGGTTTATATTGTTCATGGTTTTAAGAATTCAACCATTTCTACAGTTGTGGTCTTGTCCATGATGTGTCTCTATTAGTTCTTTGAAACAAACCTTATTTATCCTGATTAATACATGAAGGGTTATCGACTTTGTGAAGTAAAATTAGTTTAATTTAGATTTAAATCTCACTCATTACTCCAGGAAATATTATTGGAATCGATTTATATATATTATATGAAATTTTACCTTTTTATAAATAATTCTAGTTTCACACTTTGGCTCTGTTAACCTGTTCAGCCATCCCGGAAAATGTGTTATAAAACGGTACGATTTTAGTTTTTTATGAATACTAGACTAAAGTGAATTTTTAGGGTAAATCATTATTAATATTGTTAAAGAGCATACAATTTCCTATAAGCTGTATTTCGAGGAGATACGCATACACGGGTAAGTCAAAATCAACTTATGCCAGTCGGTAAGGGTAATTTTAGACCAAAAGTTCCAGTTATTTACAATACGAATGATTTTTTTTATAAGTACCTTAAAGTATGTAGATTAATATAAAAAAAGTTGACCAGTCTATCGATTTCCCAAATTCGAAAAAAAATCGAAAAACTTTTTTTTTCGATATTCCTTAGTATTTCGAGCTGGGATGAAGATAAATAAAAATAAAAAATACCACCGTATAGGGGAAGTATTTTTTAAATAAAAAGGTCATATGTATTTCTTTCCTCCGAGCAATGGTTTGTCTGGAAAAAATTCGATAATGCAGGTATGTATTTTGCAGCAGGGGAAATCACTAAAAGTGGAAATCTCATTCATATATGAAGCGTTGGCTTATTCTAAATTGGCTGAATTTTAATATATCGAATTGAAACTTGGTCTAGAGCCACTTGACTTATCAATGGGTTTCTCGATTTTAGGAGTACCGGACCCACGAACTAATTTTAATCGGCTCCAGTTTAGAAAATTTTCAAAATATCAACCTAAAAGTTTTTTACAAGTTAAACATATAGATTCAAACAAGATCAAGGAGTATAAACCTTTTTTATTATTTACTTTTAAAAACACAAGTATCTCAAAAAAGTTTAATTTTAGACCTTTTTAGATTTTTCATCAAAACGCTTGAATTGATCAGCTGCAGATTAGTCAATTTTTTAATATAGTTTTTAAAATAAGTATAGCAGAAAACAATTATTGTGTTTGTAATTTCTGTACCAATTTTTAAATCGAAAAACTTCTGTGGGTTGCTTTTAATTTACTCTTACAGTGTTTTAGTCGCCCAAAAAGAAACATAAGTTTCAGTAAAATAACCACAGGTTTTCGAACGTAATGCTGGAACAAAACTGCTTACATTCTATAACTTTTTAGTTTAAAATGTCTTAAAAAAAAAAAAAAAAAAAACAATATTTTACTTTTCACTTGTTCAAAATTACTAAAAACTCAATGAAAAATGTTTAATTTACTTATTTTATAAGATCTATAGCAAGATAATACACGTTTCATTTGTATTAAAAGCTTGCAATAATACTATAATATCGAAAACTAATATAAAATAAATCTTGTCTGTTTAATTGTGCTGAAATTTACAATAAGAACTACGGCTAAGTTAATGGTTTCCAGAGATTTAATAGTCTTAAGTACTTTAACAACTCTGTGTTCCAGTTAGGATTACAATCCTTTATGCATTAACAATCCTTAATACTTTATTGTGTCGTTCAGTAGGCTAGTTTGTTGTTTTCTTTACGAACTGGTTAGCAAATGATTTAAGTTCAAACGAACCAAAAACGTATAATAGTAAAGTTATATAAATAAAATGTTGTAAAACGAACATACATTTTAAAACATAGTCCTAAAAGATGTTAAGATTGTCTTCAAATTATTTTTTAAAATAATTTAAACTATATAAACGTATACTGTGAATTGTATTAACTATATAATATGTTTTTGTTTTTAGTTTTAAAAGTCTAAAAATATAATGTGTGTTGCCCTAGGATATAGTAAACCCGTGCATTTTTATGTTTCTAATATTTATTACCGCAGATGTGATTTTGATGATATCTATTTATTTACTGGATGATATGACGACTCCTTGGTGATATTGTAACTTTACACATAAATAAAATAATCTATTAAATTGATAATCTTACATATCATTTTCGTATTACGACATGATAACATTTCTTTTAAGGGTAGCTTACTTTAGGAAAATATTTTTAGAGCTTTAAATCTAAGTAAAATGTGTTATTGTGAAAACTATTTACACTAAGGTAAAAGTATTGAATAGGCGAACTATTTTGTTTTTATATTAAACTAAAAGATGTAAAATAGATTTTTCTTTGTACATGATTTGCAAACTTTCGCAACTTTCAGCTTTTTTAAAAGTTTTATCATAAAGTGTAAAATACTATAAAATATTCTACGCAAGCTTGAGTTCTTTAGTAAAACTATGCATGAATATTTTAAACTTTGTCTGTACTATCGTTCGTGAAAATATCTATCCCACTTTAATATAAGTAATATTCCTTCAGAAAACGATGTTGGGAATAATTATTTGTCCCCATTTTTAATAAACTGTGTTTCTATTTTAAGGGAATTGATTTATTATTACCTGGAAGTAATAAAATAATATGTATACTATTTTGCAACTATTATGAGCATAGTTACAGTGTTAACAAACACACTTGTTAATAAGCTCTTAAACACACTTTACATTAATCAAAACTAGAGTCACTATATACGATGTCTCATTCTACCAGAATATAAGTCAAAGGGTTGTATGTAAAGATTAGATAGTTTAATGCCATTATTGTTTTTCTAAAAGATAAAATTTCTTGGTTAGTAACTACCAATGCCGAAACTTTAAAGATGCAAGCTTTTATTGTATTTTCACGATTTGTTTACTGTCTCACAATGCTCTATCTTTATATTGAGTGTGCCTACTTGATTACATATGTGTAATAAAGTCAATAAAACTGTATTGTAGGGATTAAAGTTATCAATGGGATTAAAGTAATTACATTTTTTTTTATATTGAGTTAGTAATGTATGTTACACAATTGAAGTTTTCTTTTACAGGAAACGATTTTAGACAAATCTGAATAACCCTATAAAGAACATATAAGAGACATGTAATTGGTTATAGGTTTTATTTTACAAATACCAGATCTATGATTTATTTATCATTTATATCACTATTTATTATTTCCCTAAATTAAAAAAAAACATATATATATATTGCATTGAAGTGTTTATCTAGCGATATAAATAAGTTCTGTTTTTCAAAATTGTAATAATTTATCTTCTATACACTTCCCCAGCTGTTGTTTGACTATATTACAAGTGAAGGAACAAGGACCAAATCGTGTCTTTGCCAATGTTTTTTCTCTTGTAATTTAGTTAAATTAACTGTGGAAGTGTATAACAGAAAAATTATTACAATTTGAAAAAAAAATAATAAGAAAGTAAGTTGCAAAAAGAACTAACATTGATTTCAAAGACGTTTTATACTAGTCAATCAGTTTGTTGGTAAACCATACAAATAAGATAACATCATCGATCAATATCTGTATGATCATGATAGCTCAGTTAGCAGATCAGTAACATGGGCGCTAAAGGTCCTGGGCTCAAACCCAGTCTTTTCCTTGTTTTTTCACTTTCGTTTGTAACTTAGTTTAAAACTTTCTATTTCCCTCAATGTTTTGCCACTTAAACGTATCACTCAACTATAAGAAGAAAAACACTTTATGTAAGTCAACCAATTTTTGAGCTTATTGGTAAGTTTATCTTTTACACAAGAAATATATCTGAAAAAAATTTAATCAAAATAAAATTTATTTAATTTAATGTATGATCACTTACAAAATTATTCTGGAAGTGAGGTAATTGTATTAAAAATTAATACTTAAAATTATGTGAACCAAAAACTATTATAAATCTAGAGCTTAATGGTGTTTTCATTCAACTGTTGATAACGGTGTTCTACTTTCTCTTTTAGTAGTGTGTATCTAAATTAAGAAATGGAAAATATTTGACCTCACTATAAAAGTGTTTTATTTCCTGAAATTAAAGATAAAGATATAAACCAAGGCACCGTTGTTCTGTTGATTAAACAGATCAGGAAAGAAGATGCGCTGTGTATATGTTTTCATTTGCCCAATTGACGCGCATCAAACAATGCAAGAAATCCAATACAAATATAGGTTTCATAATGCTGATAAAGCGGCCAACGGCATAACCTGTAAGAAATGAAAGAAAAAAGGACTGTTAGCTGTAAGTAAAAAACAAGATAAATATAGTAAAAAAAGTTATTTATTTGAAGTAAATTTACAGCACTATACTCTTAACTTAATTTCTAGCTAACCGCTTTATTTTACTGTTAAGTCTAGAAATTAAAACCGTTTGTAAATTTGTAAAAACGTTTCAATTAAATATGTTGGATTTATTTACAAGTACAATATTTGCTGACCGTATTTCATGAAAGGTCATTAGAGTGATAACATAACAGCCATAAACCATGTTTATGTTTAGGAAAATGTTTTAATTTATTTTTAAAGCTGTCATAACTAGAGCAATCTTACGTAACTGCAGTTTTCTGGACTCAGCTTTATAAACTACCTACAGGTGAAATTTTATTAACAGAGAAAATAAACTATGCCAATTAATTAAAGAACTATGTTCTAACCCACCTATGTTGTTTAAATGTACAATACAAAACTAATATTGATAACGGTGGTAACTGACTGCTTGCTTATATTTACTTGTATATATATTCCGTTCGGTTCGAAATGTTACAATTGTTTGATTTATAAAGCAACAATTTAATTTATCAGCAGTAAATTTTAACTCAAACTTTAAGTTTCAATGTAAATTTTTTTTTATAAATCAGCAAATTATCCAGAACTTCTTAAAAGAGTATTACTGTTTTTAACACCAAATTAAAGGAGCACACATTATTAATGCTCAGAAATTGTGATAATTTCAAGGATTTGCTACGTTGCAAAACATAAATAAAAATAGAGATTCTATAACTCCCAATGCGTATTTCTTACTTCATCCGGTTTTAGGTAATGCATCAGCATGTATCCATTATACTTCCTCCTCAGTAACGTAATGTCCACACTAAAAAAATCATTATGATAGTTGGAATTGTGTAGGTTTTATTGTTCAGTCTTTCAGGGATTTACTTAGTCTTTCATTTATGTGGTCTGTTTTGTTTTTTATAAAAGCATTTTCTTTATGATTCATTGATGTAACGTTTTAAATACAACCTATTTTTCAAATATCATTATTAAATTGTCATTATAATTTTAAATTAATTCTTTTTAGACTTCTGTTAGTGAAAATTGTCGTTTTAAGGTAAGTTGTAAAACAGTATAAATTAGAATGTCTACACTCTAATGATGCGTCAGTGTAAATCTGGAATTCTGTAGTCAAGTCTCACTTTGATGTCATTTTTTTTCAAAAGCTTGAAACTGCAAAAAGAGGTGCAAATAACGTCTTTCACTGAGCTCTAATATTTCTGAAACATACAGTTGAACCTTTAACGGGTTATTTAGTTTCCACAGTCAAATGGTTTAGTGTTTCGTGTAAAAAACTCCAACACTTACATTGGTACTTACCATAATATTAAACCACATGAATGAAAAATAATCACCAAAGCTCGCGGGACTGAGAAATTAAAAAAAATTTTGTTTTTAAAATAACATGAATAAACTGAGTTTATAGTAAATAACAATCCGGCCATTTTTGTAAAAATCAAACAATCAAATATTTACCGTACGTAATATTTGCCTTTTAATTTTACTTTGTGACCATGTTACTTATAAATGAAGGTTAAATTAAACATACAAATTAAAGTAATAACTAAAGTCGGATTTAAACTCAATATCTGAACCATAGTGAATAAACTAATCAGACTAAAATATCACGGCTTTTTAAAAAGCAACCAATATTTTTTATTCTATTCTAAAACGTATTTTCTATTCTAAAATTTAAAATTTCACCAAATCAATAAAATGTATAATATTAGCTTTAAAATTTCAAACAAAAACTGATTGGAACAAACAGAACACTAGTTAGAGATCTAGTTATTTTACACGACACAGTAAAGACAATATTGTGTAAATCAGACTTCAGTTTAATCAGAACTCCATGTTTTAGTTTTTCTTTTTCTGGTTTAGTATTCTTCTGCAGAAGATTCAAAGTTTTTGTTCGTTTCGACTAATATTTTATATTCACTGAATTTTTGGCATTACATCTATGTATCCTACTGCTACATTTTCTTTATTCCTGTCACATGCAATTTTCAAGTTTCGTTGTAAATGTTTTTAGTAGGATTTCTTAAGATTAATTAATACATTTAAAAATATATCATAAATAAACTTTCAACTATCCTTACATTTAGAGAAAAACAGCGAATTTGTATCTTAGTTGCTTCTAAAGGTTGAAACTACTGTCATTTCCATTGTAGGTGTTTTTCTTTTAGGTTTGACCCAGTTCACTAAGAAAACTGCAGTAAAAACTATCTTAAATTTACGTTACTTAAATATTAAATATTTAAGACAAATAATAAAACAACTCGTGTATGTTAACAACAGTAATAGGGTTGTGTATATAGGGTTTAAAGTTGAGTTGGCCGCCCGAGAGAAACATTAATTAGGATTGAGTTCAATGTGTGATTTATAATTAACTTGTATACATAAATACATTGAAAAAATATACAATAAATACGGGATAGACATTGATTTAATTCTTAAAAAACTAAAATATTAATTAATTTAATTACATTTTTTTAACACTTACTAACGTAGACCTTTACAATGTTAACACATTAATTAGTTGGTTAATTAATGTGGTTTAACTAGAGGTTTAGAAGGGTTATACTGCTATCCAAAGAAATAACGATACTAGTTATTAAACTAACTCATGTTCTAGTTTGTATTGTTTGTGTAATAATAAAATAATCCTGCTTATATTTAAAGTAAAATTGTTTTAACTACACTAAAGATACAATAAATAATTTGGCTTGCAATTTATTACCAAAAGAGAGTAGTATTCAATAAGATTAAAATAGCACAGGAAATGGATTTTCATCTGGATCAACTAATGTATATGTATATAGTGCAAAGATAATAACATTAAGTAGTGTCAAACTATCAAGAATACATCAAAACTGTTTTATATCAATCGCGATTGGAGTTTGACATTACAGGTCGTGAAAACGCCCATGTAAAAAATAAAGTCAAACCGACAATAAAAACAAGTGGCATATTGGTGTCAACTCGTATATAAAGCTAGAAATTAAATGTCTAGTGAACGCTGTCACATGCAATAACACATGTTCTGATAACACAATTTGCAATGAGATTGTCAACACCATTCTGGATTGATTTCCCTATTGAAATTGAGTTATCTACGATCGTGTGTCTATGTAAATGTTATTTTCAAACGAAGATGTTTGCTTATATAATTATGACTTATTGTTTGAATAGATATTCAGGTAACAAGGTTATCATACTTATGCTTGTTATCTAAATATTACAAGTTGTACTATAAATATTCCAATTCATGTAGACAAAATGTGCGTTCATAAGTAAAGTTTAAGTTAACCTAAAACTAAAGATAATTTAGTTAAACAGTAGTAAATTGTCTGTTGTTGTAGTCAATACCAATGTAATTAAAAATAAACATGTTTGTATTTTTGTTAAAATTTTAATGTCCAAACGAAATTGTAAACACCTTAAATTATTGATTATTTAGAAATTTTAATAATAAATAAAACTTAACACTAATTATATTCATGAAAACAATATTGTATACATATTTTTAAACTACCTTCTAAAAGCCTTAGCCATACCTTATACATAACTTAGATAAACACATTAAAAAAGTCAGATCAGTCTAATAATTGTATGTAAATTAAGCCAATGCAGTATTTCTGAGTTTTTTATATTTATAAAAATACAAAGTGGCTACAAATACTTTTAAGTACTGTGACTAAACCAAAACAAATTCATAATATCGTAATAGCATTGTCTAAAAATCTCGAATGTTCATGCAGATGCAATTTCGTTTTTATTTGGAATTTTATATAAAATTTAATATTGATGTACTAATTGGAAATGCATAAATGTTTGTAACACAAAGCAAAAAATAAATAAATATAAATGTTGCCTAACTCCCAATTCCCAATCGCATCCGTTTTAAGTGGTTAGTGTACTTAAACAAATTTACAATACACCAACTATTTTAATTTTAAGTGACAAACAATATGGTTTTGGGAATTCTTCTGTAGGTCAAAGAATAATACCGTTAAGGTCATTGTTACACGTCTCACACAATTTTACAACTAAACAAAATATGAAAGTTAATTTATTTAAATAAATGGATTATTAAGTTCGTTTTTAATGTAAATTTATTTGACATAAGTAATCTGAATATTTCTAAGTATGCATAGTCTTTATTCTTTAAATTTACTATTAAGTAGGCATAAATAAGAAGTTGTATAAAGCAGTTTAAATATAAATACTTCTGCTGTTTTTGTAATACAAAATTAATATTTAAATTATTGTTTGCGTATTTTCATAAAAAATAAATTTTTGTAAAGCCTTAGTAAACCTAGTATTAATGAATTAAATAGGCATATTTTCTATTTTACTTTTCCATTCAGACTGCTACGGTTCCATTAAAATATACTCATATAAGTTACAACAGAACTGAATGACTGTAAATATGAAACAGTTTAGTTAACCGACAGTAACGATATTGTTCCATGTTCTAGGCATAGCGTGCCTTGTAGTTAATATTTCAAGTAGTGTGTTCCCCAGTTCCCAGCTGCACAAGAGACTATAAAATACTTAATGATCTTCCTCCGCTAGGATTTATAACCTAGACGTGACAGCGTTGCTTTAGTATGTTTGTGAACTCTGTAATACTAGGCCACATTATTTCCCTACATAAATTGGTATGTATCTGGATTTTAGAAATACAAAACCAAATAATAATAATTTTCGACTTTGTCCTTTATGAGTTCATTATTTTATTTTTACAATCAATATTATTATGGATAATTCTTCATAGTTTCATCAGTTTTAGTATCCAAATGTTATTTTTGTTTTTATAAAACAATATACTGTTATTATAGTATAGTGGTTGTTTTCATTTTTGGCTAATACAAATGTTTCTAATTTGGCATTTTGAAATGTTAAAAAATATTAACAAAGTTTAAATGAAAACATGTTTAGCTTCAAGTTGTTATTCTTGTCAACCTAAGTTGCTGTTTGATTTTTTTAGATATAATCTTTTAATTTCTCATAAATTCAATTTTTTTTAATGTTGAAAAACAATTTGAAAAATGCGCCTGTCTACAGTATTTGAAACGGAATGTCACTAACAAGTTATTAAAACTTCGAATTTTTGAGAGTAAAACCGAGTAACGATAATAAGACAAAATACAAAAACCAATTTTCTGAGTTTATGGTTACTATTTTGAATAGGGATCGTGTAAGTATTTTCCCCCAAAATATTTAATTATAATAGACTTTTAAAAGTTAATGTTTAAAAACACCTCCCTCCTCTTAAAAATCCCTCTTGGGACACTAAAAGTTAAAACAAAATTTTGACTAGGATCTTTAGGTCAGGTCTTAAATTGTCTGGTTGAATTTAAAGCCAAAAATGAAAAAAAATCAGTAATAACTAAACGTGTCATCAGTAAGATCACTAAAAATAAATAGAAATTATTGGCAAAGTTTATAGTTTATAGACTGTTAATACATAGTATAGTTTATTCACTAGTTCAAATATTCCAAATAATAGTCAATAATAGTTCAAATAATATTCATTAACATGTGGTTTATCTATCCTGTAGCTTAGAGTGTAAGGGTTTATTGACAATTAAAATATTTTACCAGTTCTATCTTAATAGTATATTCTAGTGTAATGCTGTAATGTGAATGCTATAATACAGTTATATTTTAAACTATTCAAATAGTGCAGTAGAAATATACAAATAATATTTACATACATACGCCTGGGGTAATAATGAAATGTTTTGTTTTCAATTCGTGTCAATCCCGCCAATTTAGAAAGGATTTTTATTAAAAAGCTTCATTAGGTTTTTAAAAAAATAGTATATTATAATTCCACGAATTACAGTAGAAAAAAATATGAACAAATTTAACCATGGTAATACTAGTGTATATCAAACCTTAACGTTCAAACTTAGAGGTTTTTTTTCAAATTATCTACTAAAATAAAACAAATTGTAAGCTGTTGTGAAATAAACACTAACCAGGAAGATTCTCGTAGTTTATCTGTTATATATATATGACAAATTCTGTTATGATTTTATTATTTTTCTATTACGTAATCGTGATTTCCTTATAATGATTTTGGGTTCATATTCTATCAACTGGTTTTTATTTAATTAGAACAAAATGTTGATAAATCACATGAAAACTGGTAACTTTTCTATTTTTATTTATGCATTACTACAAGTTTAAAAATAAATAAACATGTGATATATTAAAGTTGTTCATTTAAACTTATACATAAGTGAATAGTAAAAACTGACAAACAATAGGGCCCATTAAAACTAACGGTGGAATTATTTTTAATTTCAGTATATTATGAGACAGTTCAGTTATGTAAGGGATATTAGTGAACACCTTATATCCGAAATACATGAAACCAAATTAATTCATTAAAATAAAACATTTAATAAAACAACCAAGTTTAGCCAGTAAACAGGATGTAACAACTCATGTAGGGTGCCAAAAAAAACAAAAACAAAAAACATATCTTCCTACTTCTTGTAATATTCAAGCTTTTTAAGCGACATATCATTTCTACTATTCGTTAAACATAATTCTACTAAACTACAGAATGTTTTCTTAAGATGGACTATTTTACCAATTGTTATCTTTGTAATTTTCAAAGTTATGATTACACTAAAAACGTTTAAAGTAGAAAGAAACCCCGTTTTGTGAATTTGTATACCACCATACACTTAATAAAACATATTTTGTACAATATTGAACTTAGCAGAAATCCTCTTTTACTTTCTACTTTTTATTTATAAGTGTCTAAGAATTTGCTTCAAACCGAATTTTGGGTGTATGAATTTTATTGAGATCTCATTGCTGAAAAAGAAAATTTTTATGAAAAATTGGAAATCATAATTGCCTAGGTACAAATGTGCCGTATTTAAAAACAGGTGCCATCTAGAGTATATTTGACAAGGGTCGAACAAACTTGTAATCATTAAGGCACAAGACTGGCCCGCTGTCCCATGTTAATGTGATATTTTAAAATTACAGTAAGTGGTCAAGATGTTTGATCTTTTATATTATGAGGGTCACTAGTTTAAAATCTTATATTCCGTTTCATGGAAAACACCTTCTACAGTTGTTTCTAAATAGTGTTTAATTATTGGTTATTCACTTGTCAGTTTGTCCTTCTTTACATTATCTATTGCTTAACATTTCCTTGCTTGGTTCTAATTTTTTAGTTCTTGTATTCAACATTGTTTTTACCATGGAGTTTTCTACATAGTTTAACCCCCTTGTCAACAAAACGATCCTTTAAGTTATTGTACCATATGATTGTTTTTTTTTATATATAGGTAAAATGTTTTGGTTAGTTTTACCAAATGTTCCTACATTCTACCGAGTACAGTTCTATCGTGTAGTAAAATATAGGAACTACTTTTAATGTAATAAAGAGATTTTATACTCGCTTCAATATATCTGGTTTAGTTTTACTGATTAAACGTATTCAATTGTGACTGATAGAAGATAAACTGATTAAAATTGAATTAAAGTCCTTTAATAGTTGTAAATGTATAGGTTATCTGAGGTAAACGAGAAAATAATGATGGAATAATTCTTTAAACAAAGATCCCAGCTACAAAGGAAGCAGTGTGTGAATCAAGTATTACTGAGGTATAGCCAATCGTTTATCGCTGAAGTTCATGCTATAAATTTCTTTTTATTGTTTTCTCAACCTTCCTGACTCCTTTAAAGCTATAAACTTACATTTTTGAGTTATGAAAACTGAGTGATCAGAAAGTAGATTTCATTGAGAAAGTAAAACATCTATGATATTAAGTTTATCATATCTTAAGATTTCCAATCAATCGAAGAAGGTAATTTTGTGAGCTGATTTACATATGGGCATAGCAAATATTTCTAATGACATCTTTTAATTTGACAATTAAAAATAGTTTGGTATATATCAAGAGAAAGAAGTTTATAACACGTCGTTTAACTTGGAGACATTATCGCTATTTAGGTATTTGTGCGTGCATTTTTTAAAACTGGTGTATATTTACAGATTTTTCTAACTGAATATTTTGTTTCGCGTGTCTGTAAGTTTTTGTGGCTACTCAGTTCCAGTATTCTAGTTCTCGGGTTATTGTTATTCTGAGTAGGAAATGTACTTCTAAAGTTTAGGCAAATGTCGGGTAAGTTGGTAACGTATTTTTCTTGATCTCAATTTTCATTGAATTGAATCTAGAGTTTCTGTATAACCATTTTCTAACTCTCTAATTTAATGCTATATTTAAAAAATCACAAGTTTGGTACTAAAAAAAATCTTTTTAGAAATGAAAGCCATCCGACGAGCATGGTAGGCTAGGATAAAGAACTAATACTATACATAGTTTCAACAACAAATATATTTATGTTTTGCATTCAAACGCTATTGTTAGTTACCGGAACATAATGAATTGGTGAAACATTTTCTTTTGTTAAAATCTGTAAAAGTCATTTAGAACATACATAAATCAAACGAACACTAAATCAAACTTAATATTTGTAAATTGTATTGTAACGTCAGATACAACAACCGCATTTATACTGGCGGTGGTTGGTTTTAATTTCATCCCAGCCACTGCTAGCCTCATGTGCTCATTGCTTGTAAATACTGTACAACATTAGAACCACAATTCCATTTTCCCTCGTTCTACACGTATAATTCTCCACAGTCGTTTTCCATTCTCTTGGTCTTCTTGATCCGTGTTGATTTATGGCACATCAACGGAATCATCTGATTATGACAAAGATGAATGACCGAGCTTTGAAGATTTATTTCTTGTAGCAAAAATGTTTTTCTTCTTGATTTACATATTTTTCTTCTGAAGTTGACTTTGTTTTTCATACTTGTCTGATTTTGTTTTTCTACGTGTGCTTCATTTAATAGAGTGCTGGTGAGGTGAAAAGAGGGTTGTTTCTACCTCGTTGTCTTATGAATCTTATTTCCATGCATAGTAGGAAATTGTGGAAGAATAGAAGAAATCTTAACTGTTCCAGTTGGAGGATCATTAGCACCAGAGGCTCCGTCCTCCTGTGGTTTCTTATTTTGTAGGGATTATTACTTTCAACTCCTTTAAGTAGGGAACCAGTGGTGGAAGAAATGTTTAGCGGTCTCTAGTGGTGTAGTTACAGGATATATATAGAGGGCCGATATATTTAAATACCGAATTCGTCATTTTATCCGAACTTCCACTAGCTAGGTTTATTCTTTTATGTTGTACGTCTTCTTAATTTGATGTTATTTTTGATAAAAAGAACTAATACATGCATAAAACGTATATACAAATCATACAAATATATAGTATCTCTTATTCAATTTCTCTTGCACCAGTTACAGTTGCACCTATTGGTTTTTTACTAGCTAAAGGCATTCCCACTCTTGTCGGGTATACATATGTATCCTAGTCCAGGATTAGGCTAGTTATAATTTAATAGGTATTTACTTTATTTAAACTTCGCGGAAGCTATATTTAGAAAATTATGGCAGTATATTAAATTATAGTACTCTTAAGCCTTGTGTTAATATGAAACTCACCGGTTTGCATTCATTTCCGGCTTAGCGCATGCGTAAAATCATAAAATCGTTTAATGGTACAAAGCTACGTCTCGACCTATCTACAGTAAATGGCGGCTTGTACAAATCTCTACCACTGAATACTTTTGTCGATTTAGTGTTCTTCAAAGTATTGTTCATGTTGTTGTATTGTTAACATTGCAGTGTGATGTTTCAGTTAAATATGTAAATACGTTCAGTTTCTTTCTTCTATACCTTCATTCTTCATATAACCGGACACTCAAACTACAAAATAAACTCGGTTAAAGATGAACCACCAATTCATGCATTTATTAAATATTTCATGGTCTCCAAATTTCAAAATTGTCACATAAATATGTAATTTGTTAATGAATTAAAACTTCTATAAGGGTGTACCGCTGAATTCTAATTTTACAAAAATCTCTTTTAATATTTTGTAATAAACTAAATTTAATCTCTTGTATAATCTTGTAAAGATTGAAAATTTTTAAACTATATTTACACTCAAGTAAATTTAATATTATTAATTTATATCTTAGTTGTTTTTAAAATTCATCAGTTTCAAACTATCCATGATGTATTTACTTACTGTTTAAACTTGCTACTTTAACTTTTTTTAAGTTGTCTTAACATGTACATTGTACGTTCATTGTTATTGTGTCTTTAATTGTTTGAAATTGTTCTGAATGCAAAACTATTCTTTCAAAGTATCCTCATAAAATTGAACATATGTTTCTAAATACTGGCATTTCAATTTTATAGCATAATTTTTTAGTCATTATGTAAGAAAGACTCATCATATTTCAGTCTCTTATTATTTTTAACAGATTTAGTCTAGTTCAACAAACAGGCTCTTTTAATTTAAACTAATTTCAATACTTCAACCGGTGCAGATTTCAATAACAGTTCTTAAATCAATTAAAGCTGAAGTTAAGCAATTTAAAAAAGGGGAAAAATAGATAGTAAATGATGGACAACCAACCTAATTAGAAAAGTTCAAACTACATTTCATGTTTATTTAGTAGTAATTTAGTGTAACGAGACTGTATATCAATAATATGATATTGATCTTTTAAAAGATCAAAATTTTATATAGAAAAAATACGAATTACCTAGTTGTGTCGTTGCATTCGTTTTCTGGCTTACAGTCCACACGGGATTTAATTCAGAAATTCGTACGTTTAAAAACATTTTTTTAAATTTCATTAACCTTTTTTTTAATTTTGTTAATGCCTTAATTTTTTTTGCCTATTCCAAATTTTACTGAAATGTAAACACTCGCATTAAAATAAATTTAATTGTACTTATAATTAACGTCTTTAAGACGTAATATTCCTACATGAAATATGTGTAAATGAACATGTAAGTTTACACATATGAGAGTATAGCCAATCTAATAACTTTGTTTAATAAATATTTTCATTTATTAATTTGATTTATCAAATGTTATAAATTGTCAACCATGTACTGTGTAAATAATTGTTTTCTTAAAGTGTCAAATTGAATTTTGAATTAAAATTTTGAAAATCTGATTGTGCTAGAGTGATTTACCTTGCATTCGGGCCTAGTCACCTTCCAATCTTCTTCCAACCTTCTTGGTCAACTTCTTAATATTATCTTTATTTAAGAATGTGTAGATAATGTCCCAGCGTGGTACAATGTGTTGATTATATATCAGTAAGGATTGCAAAATAACTTTGAAATTCCTTTGATTACTAACCTTGTGTTTGAAAATTAGAATAAATGTTATTATTCTCATATAATTCCTTGTCACTCGTTAAGCTCAAAATGTTTAAATAGTATGATCTTGTTATTATTATCATTTGTATTGCATTAAGTGAGTGACTGTATTACATCACTCACAGAACTGTTATCACAGAGTCACTAAGTTTTGTTGATAAACCTTTAATGAGATCTTCTGTCCTAAACATTAAATCCAACCAAAACTAATCGTAATCACATTTATTTTTGGTCAAAATTGCAACAATGGAAAACCCAGATTGTAAAAAAGCAAATAAGCAAACGCAAGGCAGCAAGGGCAGTTCTGTGACTACACTATTATGAAACCCTACTTAGTTTTTAAGTAGTTCTAAGTACTTAAAACCTTTGCATTATGCACCTTTGCTTGTTATTACTCATTGCACCTTTGAATTATGAATTTAACCTTCTTTCAAAAAGGTTTATATTTTGAAAATCAAATCAATAATTGTATCAACTCTATTTGAGATCTCGCCATTTAAAATAATAACGTTTATAAATTATTGTAATAACTGCTTGTTTGCTTAAATAGTAAAAATTTGCCTAGCTACGATTTAATGCAATATTTTGTTATTCACAAATTTCATATAATAGTTTTTGGCAGTGTCCCAAACATATATGGTGTAAGTTGATTCAAACTAATGCATTTTATTAATATGTGCGTCTGCATTGACTGATGTCGCAATGATAACCCATCCTGAAAAAAACAACTAAATCCGTTCAAGTTCTAAACAACCTACGTAAAGCCTGTATTATACTAGTTTTAATTGGATACGCAGCAAAGCTCAACAAAAGCCGATTTATTGCACAGTAAGCATGATTGCATCACAATGTAGATAAATTGGCTCACCAAGCCAAATATTTTAAGAAAATAACAGACTCCATCATTTTAACTCTTTGGTAGAGATATTTCTTTTACAGATACAAATTGTATCTGGTTGTATATTATTTAATACATTCCAGTAACTGGTAAACAGTATACTTCACTATCATTACTATACTTTAAAAACAATTAGTTGAGTTCGAATATATAGTTTAATGAAATTTTATGCTGTGAAAAAAATGTTACAAAATATTTTATCATAGGTTGTACGTATCTAGTTAAATTGGATCTTAATTTTTACATTAATAGAGATGAAAGTTGAGCCAATCGTCGTTATTACCTTCACTATTTCATTCAGGACTATCCAAAACTGTATGGCAAGGATAAACTGAGTATATTTGTAGATTTAGTTTAAACATTAACACTTGTGATAAAAGTTGTTTGTTTAAAATAACTGTAAATAAAAATAAACTGAAGAAATACGAGTTTGAATTTCAAGATTGAATTCCTGCGAAACCTACAATTAGAATAACAAAAACAAACCAACTCATACTAAACTAACCGCCGAACCAATAACAATAACCATTGCAGGAAGATATGTTACATTAGTCAAGTAATATAGAGGTGAAGACTCCCTACACACAGTTTAACCATACTAAGTCCTATAAATAATTTGTGTCACTTTCACAAATGTAAAAATCACTACAGTTTTCCAGTAAGGTTTGCACTTCTAAGATAACACGTACAACAAAGAAAATGTCTTAAAAAAATATAAGATGGAAATTTGCATTTTAACAAAGTTGTTAATGTTAAAACCATTTGGTTTAAAAGTTTGGAAACAAAAGCCACTATGCAAGTTGTCATAATATAGTCAAATATTAATGTTTATTTGTTAATTTTGGCTCCTTAAAAATTCATACTTTGATATTTTATAATTTATATTACTGCTGGAATATGTGTAATATGAAAATCTTTATAATTATAATTTTTTTTTTATTGTATCAGTTCGGGTACAATACGAATAACAAATAATCCTGTAGTGGTTCGTTTTAAGGTGCGGACGTCTTACAATAATAATTATTTTAACAGCTCCAATAATTTGTATTGCCTTTAACCTTTAGCTAATTTATAGTATTAAATCTACTGCAAAACATCTTCTTTTTACTTGCCATCAAATTATCTCGAAAACCTAGAGATATATTAATTATTTTTTTTACAACTAATCCATAATAAATCGTTTGTAATGGGTTCTAAAAGTATTTTCCACAATATGAAATTTTTTTTAGAGTTTTTACTCCATTCTATATACTCGTATGTTATTATTTTAAATGATAATTTGCTTAAATATGCCATTAGTAGTAATATCAATTGCTCTTACTTATCAATTTAAAAATATAATTATTATTATTTGATTGTTGATAGTAAAATACCAATACAAAATATTAACATTTAAACTTGTACATTAATATAAAGAAATGTAATACATCTATATATTTAATTTATTTGATTGTTTAAAGTAATTCACACGTGTACAGTAAAGTACCAATTTTATTACTTGGAAAAAGAGAAAACTCCACTGGTGAAATATAAATTTTCTCTTTGGTATTGTTTCTAAGTTGACAAATATTTACTTAAAATCTGTCATTAGTTCGTAAAGCAAAGGCTAATCGAGGATTTATCCTTAGCAAATGACTTCCATATTAATTAACTTGTTTCAGAATGAAATGAAGAGATATATTTCTACTGTGGAGTGAGTACTTGCACTCAGTTTAATAATGTATCAAAGGAAAGTAATTAAAACCATCCTCTCACTCCCCTTTCTTCGGTATCACTCTGATTATTAAATTTAATATAAAATTGTATCAGACTAACAGTTACCTTAATTTCTAATAAACAAATGTGAATGTTGTTCGAGCTTTTTGAAATGTTGAATACTTTTTAACACAATAGAAACTTTTAATTTGGGTTGGAATTAGGAGCAGTAAAAAAGCATAAAAATTAAAAATAATATATTTTGGTTGCTTCCAAATGTTTTAACCTCTAGGAATTAAATTGATACCATTTGAATGATATACCTTACTTGTAGAGAATCTATGTGTCGAAATTTAAATTTTATAAAGTTTGTAGGACACATTTTAGGAAAAATAAAATTCGTACAATTGCGGAGTTTAGGAAACTGCGTAAATTACCTTTACCTAAACATATCAAATAATTAACCAATAATTTCTATAAACCAAGGTATTAAAATAACTTTAATAAATAAACATTAACTTACACTTTATTTATTTTTTTTTAATTTAGTTGAAGAAATATTTATTTTATTTAAATTTATTTTAAAAACTCATTGTTAGATATACAATTTTTCTATATTTAATTACTTAGTCTTTTCATTTAGTATAATACAATAGTATGAAGGGGTGGGGGGCTATTTCAAAACTATTCACAAATTGTTTATCTAAGACAATTTCTACAAAGTTCTTTTATTTGTATATTATTCCAGTATTTTATTTCGATTATAGCTTTTCGATATACTTTACAAGCCTTTGTAAGTTAAACATAGATAGAATATTTAAAAAGGCCTTTTTCCTTATTATTTTACAACGATTATGATTTGATAATATTTGCACCAATTTTGATAAATAATGCAGTATTTATCATGTAAGAAGATTCGATTTATTGAGTTTAAAACTGCATAAGTTAAAAGGTTAAATCTAAGCTAAACCTATTTTTGTTTCCAGATGCTGGTACACTGTCTAAAATATGTTTGATGTTAATTTGTAATTTATATTTTTGTGTAGCATGGATAAAATGTTAGTATATTAATAAATAAAGACACGAGGTTTTAACAGCTGTCGGATTTCAGTCGGTGGTTTGAAAATTGTTTTCACATTATGTTTTACCTAATAATCTGCTAATATGAAAAAATATTCAGTTTCTACGAACTTGTCCAGTTTGTTATGTAGTTGGAACAAACACTGTTACGTTGGGTCGAACCTAGTTGCTGCTGTTATGTTTTTCTTGCTCTATACGCAGCTGCTTCGTATTTGTTAGTGTTGTAGTAGGTCAAAAAATAGTTTAGAATAAAAAAAAAAATATTTAAAACTCGTGAAATTTGTGAAAAATTGCGTATTTTTTTTATAAAACCCCATAATATAATACTTCAGATTCACAAACGTTAGCTTCCACTTTTTCGGTAAATTCTTTTGTTATTTTTAATTTTTGTATCTGCTCCTCGCTTACTTTTGCTAATCTGGCATAACTCTACCTCTTTCCGACAATTTAGTAAGAATAATTAATTCCATGTTTATAAACTGTCAATTTATTTTGTGCTTTTAATTTAAAGTTGTGGCTGGTAAAAGTTCAGCTGTGAAATCAGTAATAAAATCTATAAATATATTTCTGAAACAGCTTAGGATAAAACAGGAATTTTGCTAGTGAAATTTTTTTTTAATTCAGCTGACGACTGACCAATTAATATTAGGGATTTCCAAAATGGTGGATTGATTATTCGTTTATATGCCTCCATAAAGATTTAGGAACAATCTCTAATCGTGGTAGTTTTGTGTTATTTTTGTAATGCAGGAATGGAGGTAAAAAATGCAAAATATACGTCCTGTCACTTAACACAAAACATAAGTAAATTTTAAAAGTATTTAAACTCTATTTTACTATCTTGAATTGGGATTGAAAAATAATGATTATGATAATACTGTTTTTGAAAATAAATTTCATGAACATGTTGAGCTTGTAAGTAAATATAACAATTCAGTATTTGCAACCAATATTAAATAACATCAGCCCGTATATTTACAATATAACAATGTAAACACATTCAATGCAAACACGAGTACAACTTTCCCCTATATATTATTCATACAGATTTCAAACCAAGGGCTGATTTATTGAACCTTATCGAAGAGTCCGCTGGGAATTTAATGTTAATTCACTGCTCGTTAATTAGCTTGATAAATATTCAGTGCTATTTTTGCAGAATGTATTTAACATTTTAAATGTTCAGATTACGTTTTTCCCATTCGAAAGTATTTAAAACTAAAAAAAAATAGTTTGTGTTGTTAGTTTATGTTTTGTCTTTTATAAGGCTACAACATTAAATTAATTTAAAGGAAATTGTAGCTTTTGTGCAATGAAACCAAAGTTATGAGGCAGTTTAAAAATCTCTACACTCTGTGTACTAAGTTATTCAAAAGTATATACATAATTTGTGTCTGGGTTTATAGTATAAACTGTGTTGAATATGCCTACACTTAAACTTGAGCCTGTATGCAGAGACTGCTGATTTTAAAACTTAAACATACAGTGTACAAAAATTATAACAACAAAATTTTATTAAAAAGGTAATTATATTAACTAATCAAAATTATTGTACTTTTCGTGCCAATATTTTGATTTACAACATCACTAGAAACTATCACATAGTCAAGGGGAAGACATTTCCTGCATAGTT
>JAGFPH010005666.1:6338-23015 GCA_018207615.1 Philaenus spumarius
TGGACTGCTTCGCTTAGCTCACTTAACTTTAACATATGACATTGGGATTCATTGGGGCAAGCAGTTAAAATATTTTCATATCTATAGTTTGAAATTATTAAGGAGTTCACACATTGATACACATTTTTAAATTCATATAGTTATAACCAGAGTTGGGACTAACGAATATGAAAACTAACGAATAGAGTAACTAGTTAGTTTTTTTACTAACTTATAACTCTACTCGTTAGTTTTTTTTAGCATTAACTTCTAACTGTAAGTAGTTAGAAAAATGAGTAACGAATAGAAATTCTAACGAGTTAGATTTATAAGAAAAAGCCTATTTTGAAAAGGACCATTTCAGTCACCAAACAGCGGAAACTCAAACAATGGGTTTGTTTAGTCGGAGTCAGCCCGTTATGATTTCTCGGAATAAGGAATTGCGCTCAACTCAAGTTTGTGCGAGGGGCAAAGGACTAGAATAGAATGTTGGGGGTAGGGGGCGGGAGCGTCCTGGGGTTGTTGACTTTCAAACAAACAATCACTTTCTCCTTTTACTTTTAGATCACTCGGCGCATCAGCTATGTGTACTTTGGTTTTTGAGAGGGATTGAGATACACAATCAGTAGACCGGTTGTCGCTGTGGTACTAATTTACTTTTTGTACTTTCAATCTTGTACAAATAATTGCCCAATTGTGGTGTGGAAAGTGTTTACTGTTTTTTAGAACTGTTTGTAGTGCTGGCGTGTTGTTTATAGTTTAATTGAAATTTTGCTTATAGGCCCTATAGTTTAAAGTTTAGATAGGTATAGATTGTTTAGTAGTATAGTTTCATTTGTTAAAATGAGTGAAGTTTTGAGTAAACTGTTTTCTCAAATAACCGGGACAGCAACAGTAACAATGTTACGTTCAAGTGTCTTTTTTGTTTGCCGAAGGACAAGCAAGTTAAAGCATCTGTTACATCAGCTTCCAATTTAAGGGCTCAATTTAATCTTTTAAATAAATAGATAATACTTACAACTTTATGGCGGTAGGTAACTTTATTATTATAGAAATAGAACACGTAAATAAATGTCAATCTATTTAGTGTTGACTTTTTTAGGACGTAGAGGGTTTGAAAAGTCTTCAAACCAATTTATAGAGATCTCTGATCTTATAAATTATTTTTTAAGTAATGGTTTTTTATATATTTATTGTTATATATGTATTATTATATATTTCTAATATATATATATTAATGGAATATGAGTAGAATTAAATTATAAAAAATCTACATAAGGCCTACCTATTATATTTTCTTAGTTTAAAATTGTATCTAGGGCCTTATAAATCTAAATAAATTATAAATATTATATCTTTTATAAATTATAAGTGTTTGTTTTTGAATAAATAAGTTATTATTTTGTTATAGTAGCCTACATGTTATTTACTACTAGCCAATATAAATTAATGTTTTGCAATTTCTAGTTACCGTTGTTTGGTCTAAAAAATAATTTATATGTTACTGTACTTTGCACATTTTGTAGATTTTTCGTTTTTTTTTTTAATTTGCAAATAATAACAAATGTTTCACCTGACACAAACATTCTAAACAATGCCTGGGAAATCTTAAAAATAATATATAACAATTAATATGTAATTTTGTTTACGTTTTCTAGTTGAAGTAAATAAAAAACCGACTAACTTATAACTTTATTTAGTTACTTTTTTTGGAGACTAACTTCTAACTTTAATCAGTTACTTTTTTACTGACTAACTTTTAACTTTATTCAGTTAGGATTTTTCCTGGCTAACTTATAACTCTACTTAGTTATTTTTTTTGATCGACTAACTCTAACTTCTATCAGTTACTTTATTAGATTAACTTTCCCAACTCTGGTTATAACTCATAGGTAATTCTCCTGTTTGTTTTCCATCTATTCACTGTTTGTTTACTTACAATCTAGACTAACACATAAGGTTAGATTGAAATTATGTCTATAGGCATAAATTCAGTTTAAGTTCCAGTTGCCAATATGAGGATATAAGGTCAAATGTGCTTCAAGCCATTTCGAGCTTGTCAATTTTGCTAACAGTTCATTTGCAATTCTGTTGCAAGCATATTCTTGGTTCACCTGTTTTCATATTTTGTATCGTAACACACTTCAAATGTGATTACTTGTTGCTATTAATATCGTCAGCAGCATTATGTTGAATATACCAAAAAATAACATTTATGCTAAATATATTAACATTTTTATTTTATGATTGAAACCTCGAGTTATCTAGTTATTGATTGTCAAAATTAGAGAACCACTTAATTTTAGAAAGTTAATAACGTGATTGTAGGCCATGCACCATACACCATGCAATCTAAATATTAATGTTAAAATTAAAAATATGTAAGACTCCAAGCCTACAGTAAATAAAATTATACTATACACCCTCTATCCTAAAAAGGACTGTGAGATTATAATTATGTTTCCCCCTGAATTTGTAAAGTAGCCCTACTTGGGGTAGAGAGGCTGCTCACACAATGTGAAATGTTAAATCAAAATTAGAAAAGTTTTGCAATTTAAGAGTGGAATACAAAAAACAGCTTCCTTGAATGTAGTTTTTAAATATTAAGGAAAACACCGTTATAAAAAGTAAATAAATCCAGGATTTAGTGCAGATTAGGGCGACCACCAGTTCTAATAGAAAGACATCTTCACATTTCCCTTTATATATAAAGAAACTACACACTTTTGTTTTTCTTTTGGCTATAATGTTATACGCGAGCTTTGGGTAACCATAAAGATTGTTTTTCACTGTCACTATATATAATGTTTTTATTTTTCTTCTGTACCACTTTATCCGCAATGTATCACATTTCCCTTTTTTATTTTAATTTACATACCAACCGGTGACCATCACTCTGTGCGTTAAACTAACAAGTGTTATCAAGGAATACAAACAGTGACACCGATGAGGAAGACACCGACGATGAATGCGAGCGAGCCTCATTCAGCCCAAATAGATGAAGACTCAGAAGATGAAAGTGTGCCCCAAAAAAATCAAGACTCACAATTATTTGATGACCATTAGCATTTATCTAATGTACATACTGTATATTATTACCTTCAATTTACAATGTAAATATGTGTACATAAGTTTAAATATATAAATAGTAAGAAACGATTTCGTTCTATAACTACTTAATTGGGATAATGTGAGAGTGAAAAAGAGGACAGACAAATTAAATGAGAACAGTTAATCTGGTGAGCTAATTCAATTTACCATACTCTTGATATGGTTTGGTGTTGTGTGATTAAAAACTTACTACTTTTTGGCCTATAGAATGCATAGTATTAGGTATATATATATCTCCATAAATAATGGTGATGAAGGGGGTTAAGGGGGGGAGTGAGGTGGTAATAGGTAAAGGGTATACATAATATAGGCCTACACTGATATGTTAAAAATCGAAAGATAGTGGCCAAAGACATGCATTTTTTAGTGAATGTTTACATTTTGAGAAATTTTGCCTAACTTTAGAGGGCCGAACCTCGGTACCTAATAGGCTAAAAAATAGGTTAGACCAATGAACTTTGAAGAAAATTTAATGCTCTTTAACATTTTATTGAAAAGATTTGTTTTGGTTCGTTTGACACAAGCGAGCAAAACAACGATGTTATACATCACCTTAATACGATGTATCGATTAGTAAACATCGAATACTTTTGTTTATATGACTATAATTATTAATTAACTTATATGCTAAACAAGGTCTGTTTTGAGTGAAAAGTATCGAAATATTCCAATAATTTAAAAGCAAATGAATAGAGTAATTTAATCCAAATACAATTTATTAATTTAAATCGGTGTTAGTTAATAGCTTTCCATATTAATTCTACATTGATTTATCAGGCGATAATAACTGCTTATAATGGTTTTCACCTAAAAAAAATTTACACTAATTAATAGGTTATGTTTTTAGAACAAGGCAGGTTGGGCCAATGAATATTTTTTGTACCATTTTGATTTAGAGTTTTATACTACTGTACTTATCATCTTACCGCATACATTTACTATAAGACCCTAGGCCTACGCCAACAGAAATAGAAGAAGAATTATAACAACAAAACATAGCCTGAAATTCTAACCAATGGTCTTTAGTCACAGTAACTTAGTGAACATGTATTAAACATTTAACAGTAGAATGTAAAACAAGGTCGTCGTTTACAAAAACGCCAAGATAATTTTTGACATAGAGAAAGAGTAAAATCAAAATCGGATGAAAAGTAACATACCTTTAGTACTAGTAGTAGTAGGACAGTAGTATGTCTAATTTCTGATTCTTGAACCTTTCGATACATCGATGCATCGAATAAATTTGGACCCATGTAATACATCGGATTGATTCGATGTAACGAATCGTAAACATCGATATTTTCGATGCATCGATGCATATCGAATATCCCTAAACCTGTAATATTGAGAATATATATAATTGTACATAATTCATAATTATTATAATAATTTTATATTATAATATATATATAATTATATATTATACATATTATAATGTATATATATGCATACAATAAAACTAACGAGTTGAGACTTGATTCAAGAACGCGTCCGATTTACATCCGGTGTTACCAGTTGAGAACAATATTTTAAAAGTACGACCTAATTTTAAGTCGATACTACGGGTAATACTGATTGTTCAGGACTTAGGGTAATTTTGTGTTATGTTATGTTTTTAATCTTTTAGTGTAAAAGTAAGTGGTAATGGTGGAGACACTGGTCGACTGGGCCACACGTTATGGAGTTAACTATGGACAATTGGACATTATATAATTAATCGTCTTGCCTTGGTCTTGCCCAACTGAAAATATAGATTTTTCCAATCATGTTTTATGCCTATGGCTATTGGCTAATGCCAGAGATAATACCAAGAGTGAAGGCTAACACGAAAAGTAACAAAAGCGGAGTTCCCAGTTTAGTTAATCATAATCATTTTAGTTAGTTTGGCTTCCGTTCCGAACTCATCATATTTAGTTTTCATTGAATTCATTATTTTATGTGCTAATGTGGTGTTTTATGAGGTTAAATTTGTGTTACATTTTATTGTTATTTTAAGTTGGTAAGAGAAGAAAATTTACTTTCTAGTGTAACTAGTGGATAAACTTTTTAGATGAAACTGAACCTAAATTACAAATACAGAATATACCCTTTAACCTATAATGGTTGCACATGAACAAATTATAATAACAGGCTTTCCTCCTTAATTTACTTGGAGTTTAACTTAATATTTGGATTACTTTGTGTATTTATATACAGGCAATCAAGTAAGCCTAGAGCCTAATTAAATTTTATAAAATTGTTCTTTATTTTTATCAATAAACAACTAGGTTGCTGTAGGCCTACTTTACCTTTTAAACAATCAAAAAATGTTTTAGGCCTATTACATCATAAATGGTATCAGGTATTACTTGGAATATGCAACATAACGTTGCAGACGACATTATTTTGACATCAATACATCACATTTGCAATGTTACGTTATAAAATAATAATCACATTGCGGCAGAGGGGCCAACTTATATGCAAGAAAATGCTCTAATATAGAGGCTATAATTAATTGTAATGTGCAATTCTACCAATTTTAACCCTAGAACTGCCAATGTTATTTTTTGCAACGCCAAGCCATTTCGGTGCGTGTGCAAGCAAATTTTTAAAAAATCACCAAATATAGTAATTCTATCCCAATTCAAAAGTGTTGTGTGGCTTTATTGTAGAGAAACGTTCAAAGAATTTATATATGCAATTAAAAAAATTATTGATGTAAAATTGTAAAAGTTATTAGCTCAAGAAACAAAAACTGTTCCAGTAAAGAAAGGAAAAAGTTCAACTTTAGGCCTACATAGGCTAACAAGTACTAAACATTTTTTTGTAATTTTTTCGTAAGCGTAAAAAAGTTTTGTAATTTAGTTCTAAATAGAACTATACAAAAATTTATCAATTTCAAAATTCTTATTTTGAAAACAACAGTTTTTATGTTCCAACTACAAGGGTGCTAACAAAACTAGGCCTCCTTTCAAACGTTGTTTAGGAATATTTGCTTTTCCCAAAAATGAAATATTATTATAATAAAGTGTAGAGAATAAATCAAAGAAAAGAACTGTATATACATGTCTTTTCTTAGTTCACAAAAGTGTTTGAATAATCTCTAAGTTACTTGAATAACAAAAGTGAGGAATAAATGTCTGAACTTGCCATCCTTGCTGCACATACAAATAAGCACGTGTAAACGGCCTATCTATTGCATTTTAAAAAAGTCCGTTAGGTTCAAATTTCAAACTTGGTTTGAGACCGTGAAAACACAGACTTTCCCACGGTCCTACACAACAAACCTGTCTAGTAGGCTAACCCATATTTGTTTCAAACTAAATGTTAGCTTGAATCATTCTCTACAAAAGGTAGCAAAAGATTTCTAAAACTAGAATGATATCACCCGTCTTTCACGTGTTATAAATAAGGCTGTGTTTATTAGTTGGAAACGTAACCAATGCAAGGGTCTACAAAACGTACCTTATCTATAGATATATTTGACATAATTTTGATTGGCTGGCAACTTTATTTAGAGGGAATTGTAACAGATCCAACGGTATATAGATTTAAGTCAGACAAAGAACTGGGCGAGCTGTAGACAGAGAGGAAAGATGCCTTATTTCGTTTAGTTTGGGACAAAATCCGCGCGACAATTGAGTTGTACAAAAATAATAAACTGCAACGGTGATTACGTATGTAAATAGACGTTTTAGAAAAAACTTGTAAGTACAAAAATTAAAGTTTAAATCATTTGCTTTCAAACGGTTTTAGATTTATTGCGATTTAATGATTTTTAGTGGGTGAAATATTCAATACAAGTTGAGTTGTCACAGACTACACAATTCACTACAGCAGGGCGTTTGAGGCAATTTGAGTGGTCTGACAGTTAGAGGGTTAATCATCTTAAATAGGCCTAAGTGAAAACAGAAATCAAATTTAATGTAGTTATTAATAAACGGAAAATAAAACACCTGAAACTGAAGTCATAACTTAATTTTTAACTCAGAAAATAGGTATTAGACGTATCTTTTCAATGACATGGGACTGCCCATACAAACGTAAATAAACACGATTGTCGGACTCCGCTAATCCTACAACTTAACATCACTTAATGAAATACATGTATAACAAGCAGGAACACACCTAATTTCACTTTATAAAATTCCCCCAAAGCAGAACAACGAGCGACGGTGCGACATTGTCGCAGAACGAAAATGAGGGCTGCAGAAAGATATCGTATATAGAATAAAAGTTTTTTGCAGGTCATAAACTAGGGATGGGTCGATTGTCGATACTACCGATACTTTATATCGAGAGATACTCAATTTATATCATTGTCGGTCTTGCTAGTTCTCCGTATTTTTAATGTAATCTGCGGTATTTGCAGTCACATTCTCGGTATTTAATCCCAATTCAGCATTTAACAATAAATATCAGTAGGAAAAACTGTAAAACTTTCTTAGTTTGTTTTATTTATATTCATACGGATTAGTTATTTGTACACAGGAAGGTAAAGTAGGTTCAAGGTCAACCACTTACGGATTCGTTTCTTATCGTGTCTATTTATAGAATAGGGTGTCTACTGTGACGAAATGTTATACATTTAATAGATCGGTAAACAAAAGTATTTAAAGTATAATAATTTTTTTTTTAGGAAGTGTAAAACATTTTGGATATTTTCGGGATTTACGTTACCCGTTATTTGTTTTTTGTTGGAGTCCCGATGAAGTGCCTTTGCTTTACTAGCTATTTACTCCCGCAAATAGCGACATTTAATTTCCACTTTGTCCGAATTTTACAAGTGTCATCTAAATAACATTTTCGCGGACTTTACCCATTGTAATTAAATTAAGTTTTAACACCGGTATTTCATAGAAACAAGAACAAATTATTGTTCATGGGAGTAGGTTTTTTTATGGACATAGGCCTACGCTGTTGTATATTAAATTGTGTTTTAATGCCGACGTTTTATAAAATTAGCGCTAATAATATTCGGATGTTGTATTCTTTTGTAAAAATTTGTCGTTGTATTTCAACAATGGTAGTTCATAAAGTTGACACAAATTGTATACGGGCATCGATTTTTTTCACGGCCATACGCTGAGATTGTATTTATTACAAATAATTAGGCCTAGTTGAGTTACTGGTTGCTTTTTGTTCATAGGTATCGGTATCGAGAATTGAAAAATTTGGTATAGACCCATCCCTACCATAAACGAAAATTTTAACTCGATCTTCACGACTAGTACAACTATTACTATTTTATCTTCTCTGTACGAGACATAAATACTTATCATTGTACACTAGTCGGTCTGTTTCTCTAGTCGTTCCATTTCAAATGACATTCTGACTATCATTATACCTGCGGTTTTTAATCGACTAGTCCTTCCGTAGCAACCGACTAATCGATTACATAAGGGACTAGTCGAATAAACAACTAGTTTAACTTGTCCATTAGTCAATCAAGATGTGGATTGCTATTGATGCGTGGAGCGTGATTTGAAAAATATTGAGATGGGGGACTGTCATTACCAATGTAATGATTAAAAGCTCTGCTGCCAGCGATTTATCATATGAAGAGATTGGCACTACAGAAATGTTAGCTTACATAATGACTAATGGACCTCTTGCTGATGGTTACAAAGGAAACAGACAATTTTTGAAACTTGCCCTATGTCAGAAATACTGGACTCGGTACTACAACCATTTCAAACCAAACTCAAAAAATAAATTAATGTTCCAAGCAGTAACATCCAAAGATGTAAGGAGAATCCAAGAAAATTTTAATGAATCCTTGCCATGTTTCAAAATATAAGAAAATGTAAAATAAAATTAATGATTAAAGAAGTTTTAAGGTATATCTATAATTTTATAGAAATTAAAATAATTACTTAGTTAAATAAACACAAAGAATTTATCATTTGTGAATTGCTTACTTATTCACTTATAAAACCTCTATGATTAAATTTATTACTAAAACGCCCGCACTCGCAGAAAGTTTTTCGTCTTGGCACTGACCGTTGCAGAAAGATAAAACATATTCTGCTTTGGGGTAAAATTCTATAATACATAAATACTTCCCGTAATGTTTAATGTAGGCCCTACTTTACATCAAACTACAATACGGATTTCAATATATATCGATGTTCACGATTCGATACTTTAAATCATGTGTATATCAAGGGCCCAAATGTATATGTTGCATAAATGTATTTTGAATGATGAAAAAATTCCTAAATTTATAACTTACAGTCTCTATATAAATTATAAAGTTGATTAAACGTTGATTAAGTTGTTTTGTTTTTACGGTAGCCTGAAGTTCTTACAGTCTTTATAGTCACAGTATATTTACCAGTATTTAACATTCAAGAGTAGAATGTGCTTAGGTTGGCAGCACTACTCTTATTTCCTAAAAGAAGATATCAGCTGAGGGTTGTTAAAGTAAATTTACGCCAAGCGGCCAATTGCAAACCGTTGTTTTTTTGAGCGTTAGAAGGTTGTTATGGAACATTGCAGCCTATTAACAAAGTGTAATTGTAGCCTAATTAACATCTTAATTTTAGCAGATTGATTTATAGCCTACTGTTCCTATTAGTTCGAGTACCTCATTCGGAGCATTTGCAATAACATTTAAAGGTTTAGCAACTAGGTGTGAAAGTCAGCAGACATGTATAAACACTTTCAAAAGTGGGCCTAAAAAATTCTATAACAAACTCGTATATTGATTAAGCAAACTTTATTATGTTTACAGTAGTGATGGGCAAAACGATTCTTTTCATCGAATTGAATCATTTGAATCAACTCACTCAAAAGAATTGAATAAAGGATCGATTCATTTCATTCATTTGATTCATGACGTCATCACTCCCATAACTCACTCGTTCGACTCTGACGGATGGTTTATTTTAGTCTGTAATACGCCTCGCCTGTCAAGTTCGTTACTGCCGTAACTAATTATTTGTTTTTATAGTTTGCTATAGTTTTATAGTTTTAGAATAAATTGCATAAACTGTTTAATATTTAGTAGTGTATTTATAAGTACTGTTGGATTAAATTAATAAGCACTTTTTTTCTTTTGTAACACAACATTTGTCTCTAACAAAATCTTTATTACAGTGCCTGTGTAGTGTATACAGTAGCGACTTCTAGCCATACATAACGTTACATTTCATAAAAAATAACTATTGTTCCTAATTTATATTAAAATAAAGTTAATAACTATTTTTCCCGTAATGCTTTTATTCTATAATTTTTACACGTTAATTATATATTTATTTTTTATAAATATTTATGATTAACTATTAGATTAATGTATTTATAATATTCTCACTAAGCTACTACCAAGTAACTTTTGTTAATAATTTCTATTAACATAAAGTTAATAATTAACTGTGCAATACCATATTTATTTTATAGTGTTTGTACTTTTCTCGTATAAATATTTATAGAGATTTATTTGGATTAGCGTATTTTGATTTCCTTGACTAATCCTTGTAACTGTTGGTTTTCATTTAGGGCCTACTTTTATTCCAAATATTTTTAGTTGCATTAATTTACATTTAAATATAGTACAGTACAGTAGGTAATAATTCATATAAATCATTATTTTACACTATACACTGTACCTATAAAAGAAATGGAGTTACAAACTTCATAAATTAAATTTAAATTAGGCTAATAATAAATGTATTTTTACTTTACTTTAAAATAATTGAACCAATTGTATTTGAATAGGATAGTAATGAATCATAGCAGACTCGAGTGATGACTAAGCGTATTAGTGCGTATGAATCTGAAGTCGTTCGTTTGATTCATTTGAATCAAATTGATCCAGTTATTCATTGAGTTGGTTACTTGAATTTATTCGTTCACCAAAAGAATCGATTTATTTTCGAAGCGAGTCATGAATCAATCGATTCATCTGCTGATTCGTTCAAATTGAACGAATCGTTCGTGGATCGCACATCACTAGTTCACAGGCCCAAGACACATCATAGGCCTAGTCACGAATATAAAAAAAGAAACATTCAAGGTGTTGTTTATTGTAAGAAATCCAGCATTAAATTCCAATAAATTTACAATTTTCATTTAACATTCAAAATTAGGTGTCTCCTCTCCAGGTCTGTTCCTATTTACCCGTCCTTCTCCCACTCCTTTCTTTTTGGAACGACAACCTAGTAACCTGTTTTAAAACTTCATCTGTCCTCCATATTTAATTTTTGTGCCACAGTCAATACCTTGCTGTACCGTGCAAAGTGGTTGCATACGAGCTGCTTCTATTGAAAAGGTGTGGCGTCCTCGAGGTCCTGAGCTAAACATAGGCTACGTATTAGCCTACTCCTTTAAAATACACCAAAACAAAACTTATATGTACACAAAACACATGTGCCACATACATTGAAACATTTCTTTAATTTTCAGCTTCACTTTAGGATAAAATGTTTCTGCAGAAAATGTTCGTTATTTTTTTTAAGGAAGAAAGACATTTGCGGTTATCATCACCGTTAAAAATAAAAATTAGTAGGCCTAACAAGTATAATTATGGTACCTACGTCCGTCTTGTGACTTAATGTAACTTAATAAAGTTACACGTTTCGGAAACTATGTTCCATCTTCAGAATATTCACCCGTGAGAGTTCGTCAATACATTAAGATACTAAAACACACGCACATACATATAAATTACAAACATGAACAAAAACTACACGGTGGGTGTACACCAACGGTTCTCGGACTACTGATATGCGATGGCTTGTCTAGTGTTGTCCAATGCTTTATCTCTTAACGTCATAGCAATAAGTTAGTACGGAAATTAAGTTTCTCATTTAACAAATCATTTCTGTTTTCTTTAAAAGCTTTATAAATTTCGTATTCTTCCACAGCGTCCATATATCTGCCCTTAGTACTTATGTGCAAAGGATGGAAATTAACGTCAAAACTGTTGACTACATGATTATTTTCTATTAAGTGACATGCATAACTAGACTTAAAGTTATACATATTGCTGGTCGGCCTAACAAGGTTAAAATTGTAAAATGTATGTTACTTGTTATTTGGCTGTTATGTTTTGCAGTTTATCACATTTACAAGCATTGGATGCTCCATAATAAACTAGGCAATGATGACCTAACAGTTTTTTTACCAAAAAAGTAGAAAACCCTTGACCATAAATTCTCACTTAGTTTTTCATAGCATAAATTTTTCTTGGAATGTTAATTATCATATTTTTTAAGTAGGCCTAATAACAATAGAAATTAAAGTAAAAATGAGCAAATTCATTTCTGTTCTTGTTTGTGGAAAATATACCCTACGTTACACATTTTACAAATATGTCTCATTTTGTTTCAGTTTTTAATAATGGAAAATTACTTAAAGCCAGACGATATCAAACAAGAATTTTGTAGAGTTGAAATAAAGGAAGAAGTATCTTTTGAGCTGATAGAAGAACAAATTTGTTTTGTTGGGATAAAAGAGGAAAGTGGGTTAGTAAATGAGATAGAAGAAGAAAAAGCGAGTTTTGATCGAACATGTGTCCAAAGTTTTACTTCTGATATTTTAAAGGAAGAAAATATATTAGTAAATCAGATAAAAAAGGAAGATTTAAATAATATTGAGGTAAATGACGACAAGGAATTTATACAAGAGGAAGAAGAGATTGATTATGTGTGGTAAGTTTAGTAAAAAATCTTTTTGCTGATTATTCTGAAAACAAGTTACATTACAGTAGATTATAATTTATTTAGTTAGTATTCCATTTCAACATCTGGATATTGTTGTGAGAATGGGGACACTAAGTGATGCTCGCCTTATGATTTTAAATACATGATATTTGTTGTTGACCTTTATCTGTTTTATGCCATTGAGTCCAGCTTACTAAGCTTAAGGTTTTTAGTCTTAAACTCGCCCTGCCACTCTATATAACACACAGCCTTCTAAATTGAACACGTGTTTCATTTAATTGGACTTATTTACAGTAATATCTTGGTAGTAGTTGTACCAAATAGTGAGGGCAGTATTCCCCAAAATAAACCTACATAAATTCAGAAATGTTTGTAGAAGTTTTACTTGTTGAAACAATTTTTTATACTTTCAAAACCTAAACTAGTTTACATGTCTTTGGAATCTCATCAAAATGGTCATATTTGTATGCATCATTATTGAAATAACTGAAATGTAACCATCAATAGAAATTTTAAACTGAACTACTTGAACCTTAGGCCAACTTCAAATTATAAAATATAAAACTTCCGTAAAACAAATAGTTTAAGATCATCAAAAGCACAAAATTTGGATAAGCACATATTTATTATGTATAAAAAGCATTAGCAGAGTGATTGTGATTAAAAATTGAGAAAAAAATACTGCAAAATTAAACTGATTTTGTATTTCTTATCTTGACAACACTCTGTGTATATATTTCAAAACATTCTGTGTTTTGTGTTTAGGCCTGAAGATGCAGTAAAGGAAATAGATCCATTGGCTCTTCCTGAAATAAAATATGTAAGTAGTGCTAATTTTATTTTCTTCTGTTAATTTCCGTAGTCAAACAGTTTTTTGGTCATTGTTTGTTTATGTCATTTCATAATTTAGAAAACAAAAGTAGTTAATATTGAATAACTACAAATATTACAAATTTTGTAATATTACAAATTATTGTATATTGTTAATACAGTAGAACCCCTCTTAACCGGTCAGGTCGGGACCGAGACCCTGGCCGGTTACGAGTTTGGCCGGTTGATCCGAGGTTCCCGTAAAAAATTGATTTTAGTTCAAAAATAACCTACAGTACATATTTCATAAATAATAAAGGAAATAAAACGTTATTGCAACTGATTTTATTGTATGTACTGTACATACACACACAAACAAACAATAACAAATTACATGTAAACATTTTAACTTCCCTCGCCTCCTTTTCTCCCCTCCTGTTTTCAAGCACTTTTGCTCTCACGAAATTCAGTAAAGGTTCCGAGAAATAAACAGATGAAGAAAGAGAAACAAAGGATGACGCTTGGTTAATTGATTCCAAGAAAAAATAATACAGTTGCCGTGGGAAGCAAGATTTGATCCCCCCTCTTGCTTCCGCGGCAAGAATCAATCGACAAGGCGAGTTCCTTTGTTACGCTCCTCCTCCCCCCTTTTCTCTGCCACAACATTAACACATACAGTAGCACAAATAACATTGCGTCATCCCGAAATGTCCGTCAAATAATCGATGTTTGAGACTTCGGCCAGTTAATATATTTGATTTTGTTGTTTCTTGAAATAGGCCGGTTAAGCCGAGGACCGATTGATCCGAGGCCGGTTAAGAGGGGTTCTACTGTAATTACAAATAAAGAATTAATGTTTGAGCTGATTCAGTACCAATGCCAGATGTTATGTGTTTGAACATGACATTAGTATGATAATTAATATAGCAGTCCCTATTGAAGTTAGTATAATAGATATAACAGTCATTATTAGTGGAATAGTTTTCAGTATTTACTCACTGCCTAGGCCTTCTGTTTACATCAGCTCAGTTTATTAATCCAGTTTCTCTCTGTTTTTGTTACTGTTAGCATGTGGATCTATTGTAAACTATTTGAATATAGGTCAAGAAGTATAGGTTTAAAGTATATCGTGTGGTTCAATAACTGTGTCAGGCCTAATCAAGCTGCCTGCCCAAGCTATCTTTGCAAAATAATTAAATGGAGTTGAGGTACTTTATATTGACGAACAAAGTGTTAATAAATCAAATAAACTATACATTTTTATATTCGTCATAAAATTGTCCTTTGTATATTTTAGCTTTTTTTGGTTGTATGAATACATCATTTTTACAGTCAAACTTTTTACTTTAAATAACCTTTTTTATTTAAAAATGTTTTATAGAATATTTGTGTATATTTAAAAAATACATTTATAATTTGTTATTTTTTATATACATTTATTACAACCGAATAAAGCCCACTATCAAAGGCCCTCACGAGGAGTAGTACTGAATCCAAGACCCTAAACTAATCTTCCAAATAGTTCCTATCAATATCAAGAATTCCTTTTATTTTTAACGCAAATAAATATAATCACACTAGTTGTATGCAGCAGTTTCATATCTCAATCATGTTGCGAGATATGTTATCCATGTTTTATCTCCTTGTCGATGAAGTTTACTTTTTAATACCGATGTAGGTTGTTGTTTAGGGACATATCAAGAAGCATCCAAGTACCTTATTTTAGAAAGTTTTACTGCTCTATAATTTCTTACTTCTCCTCTATTAAATTCCTGATTTTTCCCGTTTCTCTTTGAAATTGTACCATATTCTGTCTGTGTGGATTATTTGGTGTAAATTGAAAATCATTTTCAATATATGGTTGTATGTTTATATTATTTCTCGTAGAAAGTAACTTTCATTTTGAAATTAAAATAACCAAATAAAAGAAAACAATGTTATAGGACTATACATTTGAAAGGAACAATCTTAGATTATTTTTCTATATAGTCGCCATTCAAATTGAGGCACTTATAAAGATGCACAGGCTTTTTAATTCCGTCTCTGTAGAAATCTGCCGCCTTAGATTTCTACCACTGATTTACACCGGCATCAAGTTCTGGGTCACTGTCAAAGCGCTGTTTTATGAGACAGGTCTTCATCGCTGGAAAGAGGTTGTAATTTCTGCGCTTTACGGTGGGAGATCAAACACTTTCCATTCAAGAGCTCTCTGGCACGATTAGCCGTGTAAACGTGTGTTGTCGTGGAGAAATTGTGTGACTCCATTCCATAGACTGTCTTTTTGTCCATGAATAATGCTTTGTCCACAATTGACATGTTTTACCCATGTCTCATCTCCCGCTACGACACAGTCAAGAAGTGGTTTTGCATTCTTGTCATAGGCTTCGAGGAAATTCAGCGAAGTAGCAAGACGTTGTTTTTTTTGTGGTCTTCCGACAAGATTTTTGGCACCCACTTGCACAAAACTTATTACAATAACCAAGCTTCTCCGTTACAGTTTTATGCAGTCAACTTCGGGAAATTTAGGGGGAATTTTGTATTGTAAAGTGGCGGTTTTCGCAAAGTTTATAGTTAATTTTTACTATCATCATTCACAAGGAAAGGCCGACCACTGCAGTCCTCATCATGAACTTTGGTGCAGCTATTTTTAAACTGAATATCTGACTACCACACTCCAACTTCACTCATTATTGCGCCTCCGTACACCTCACAAAGTTGCTGAAGAATTTTCATTGGTTTGAGGTTTTTTGCCATTAATATTCCTTCCTCTATTCATCAATTTTTTTTCAATCTCTTATAATTTTCCTTTTTGTCCCTTTCTAATTCACTAAACTTGCTGTTATTTGTTCCAAATCTTTTCATCAAATTTATTTAATAGTTTATCTTTCATGCTCTCCATTTTAATAGCCTATCCCTATTTGTCTCCTTTATTTCATTCACTCTACTGTCAATTCGATTTAAATATTCTTCAAGTCTACTATTCACCCTTTGATTTAAATTTTCTTTTATCATCTTACACTTTACATATAGCCTATCTTCCATGTCCCCCTGTTCTCTTACATTTACTGTAGAAATAATTTTTCCTCCTTCTGTTGTCTTACTTCCTCTACATCAATTTGAACTTTACCCC
>JAGFPH010005666.1:28015-48843 GCA_018207615.1 Philaenus spumarius
GATTGTAATCTGACCTAGTTACACAAATTTACTTCACTCTTTAAATTTAAAATATTTAAATAACTAATCATTTCTATCATGTAAATAAAATAACTATAACAAACTATTTATCAAATCAAATTTTATTTCAGATGTGAAGACATCAAGCTTTAATGTAAATGTTCCTAGAGGCAAACAGTACAGTACAGAAAGACTTTTTAAGTGTAAGGAGTGTTTATATACATGTGCTAAATCGGGTAACCTTAAAGTTCACATGAGGACACATACTGGAGAAAGACCTTTTATGTGTAAGGAGTGTTTATATACTTTTACTCAATTGGGTAACCTTAAAGAACACATGAGAACACATACTGGAGAAAGACCTTTTAAGTGTAAGGAGTGTGTATATACTTGTGCTCTATCGGGTACCCTTAAACGACACATGAAAACACATACGGGAGAAAGACCTTTTGAGTGCAAGGAGTGTTTATATACTTGTGTTACTTCGGGTGCTCTTAAACGACACATGAGAACACATACTGGAGAAAGACCTTTTGAGTGTAAGGAGTGTCCGTATACTTGTGTTAATTCAACTAGTCTGAAAGAACACTTGAGGACACATACTGGAGAAAGACCTTTTAAGTGTAAGGAGTGTATATTTACTTGTGCCAATTCAGGCACCCTTAAAGAACACATGAGAACACATACTGGAGAAAGGCCTTTTAAGTGTAAGGAGTGTGTATATACTTGTACTCAATCAGGTACCCTTAAAGAACACATAAGAACACATACTGGAGAAAGACCTTTTAAGTGTAAGGAGTGTTCATATACTTCTGCTCATTCATGTAACCTTAAACGACACATTAGAACACATACTGGAGAAAAATCGTAAAACGGTAAGGAGTGTTAATATTTCCCAATGTAGAACTGAAAGTGTTTTAAAAATAAATTAGGAAAACAAATGTGTGTTTCGTTACTCTACTTAATTTTGTGAGTTTTAATTGATATTTTAACATATTGCATTTTATGTTATATAACATGATTTTTGATCAAGTAAGATAAACCTTCAAATCACGAATACCTTGGTTAATGCTTAATAATTAATCCTTAATTTAAATAACAGGTTAGCTTAATATAACAGTTTATTTTAAAGTTCAAAACAGCAGTTTAGTGACAAATCAAATCTTTTAATAATAATTTATATTGATCCCTTTTCAATTGCTTAACAAGTACTTAATCTCAAGTCCTTGGCAGCTATCTTATGAAGGGATCCAATTTGTAAAACTATATTTGTAAATTGTGAGTTTATTTATTTATGAGTGATTTATTGTTAAATGTGATTGATTACTTTTAATTACTGGATAAGATTTAGTTTCTATTATTAATTTAATCTCGAGATCTGTCTTAACATAAATTTATCAAAGTTTTATTCTACTTACATGTTTTTGATTTCACTTTTCATCTCACTTTAAAATTTATTATTAGATTTTCATTTTAAATAATTTTATTTAACACATTTATTGATTTCACTGACACTAAGCACTCGTAATCCTGAATGGCTCCTGGTTCCTGGAATGGGCTCCAAATGTTGTTTTTAGGTAGAATCCCGTAGTTTGCCGTGTAGATTACTTTATTTTACTGGATTGATAATTACTTCTTGACGACTTAATGGATGATTCTTTTTTCCTTTGGTTGATTTTAATGTTTTAATATGTACTTTGCCATGTTGAAGAGGATTTAGGTGTTAATACTCCACTAATTTGGTTAAATTAATTCTGTTACCAAATACTTTATAGTTTTTGTTTTTGACCTTATAGGGCCTAATCTATACCAAGGCCACCTAATCAAACTATAAACTACCGAAATGACATGAGGGCTGTGTTTGCAGTACAATTGGTTTTACAACCAAACTGCATGTAACAATCAAAATTAATACTAATTTAATTGTTTTTTTTTTCACCATTAGTTTATTTGACAGGGAAAACCGCTGACAATTGCTTGAGTAAACTGAAAAAATTCTCATGACAAGGTGTTTAATTGTTTACGTTTTGAATAATGCACTACTTCTTGTTTTCTATATAGTTGTACTTATAGAAAGTAATATGGCAAGGTACAAATTGTACCTTTATTATAGTGGTAATATTATAATTAAATTTTAATTAGCTGTAATGATATAATTACATTGCCAACATTGATGTCATCTTGTTAGTTGATATTGGGTGAAGTGAATAAAACCTAGTTCTTGCTACCTAGAATATGCTAAGCCTAGTTAGTAGTTTCTAAATACGGTGTGAATAAAGAAACGGAGAAAAAACTAGGAGAAATCCGGAAATCTTAGAAAGTGCTAGGCGCTAGTAAATACTAGGGCCTAGTAAGTGGTTAGCAAGTGCTAAATAAAATTTAAACAGTGCTGAGTGTTGTCAATGTATAATTTCCTTACTAAAGATTATATAATAACATTGTATCAACATTTGTAAAATGAACTACCCTAAAATAAATTGCATTACTACTTTGTATCAGAATTTGTAAAATAAACTACCCTAAATACCCTTAAAAAATTTAAATTTAAACAGTGCTGAGTGTACGCGCAGCTTTCTTAGTGAAGTTTTTGTTTTGTTTGTTTTTAGAGTAATTTATTCTACATTTTATTAAACCAGTACAAATCATAGCATTACATACAATTAAAGTAGGAGTACAACAACAGCTGTTACATGATGGTCCTCATAAGAAAAATTTATTAATTTGATTACAGGTTCTGTTTTCTTTTCACAAATTGTCTTTTAACTATCACCTAAGAACATGTCACATAAAACAATATTGAAACTTTATAGCTATGGTAGTTGTTTACTGAATATCTAAGAATTGCATCATCTGTTCACGTTTTTCTCTACCCATTCTCGCTGAAGCAGGATTCTCATGGCGAATGACTTCTTCCTCGTCATCAAGCTCATTTGGAATTATGTTCAAGTCCTCGTAGTCAAATTCATCGTTCAGGTGTTTAGCAATGATGTGCAGCACTGCACAACTTACTACCACTTTAGGAGTGTTATGTAAAGCAACTCTAACACAGTTTCCTAGGATGGGAAATCTTCTTTTTAATTGGCCAAAGCATCTTTCTATGATAACTCTCTCTCTGCAATGTATAAGATTGTACTGCCTTTCTCGATGAGTTCTTGGTGGTTTGAAAGGAGTTACTAACCATGGAGATATGCCATAACCAGAGACAACGAGAAGGCATGCTGATCCATCAAACTGTGATATGATCTCTCTTACACCACTGTTTCTCCAAACTCTACTGTCGTGCACGCTACCTGGCCACTCAGCACTTATACTCGTAAATTGTTATAAAGCGTTGCAGGTTGCTTGGACATTGATGCTTGGATAACCTTTACGACAGATATATTCATCGCCGTGCTGTCCTGGTTTGACAATCTCTATCTGGGTACAGTCAAGGGCACCTACAACTGTCGGTAAAGTAAATCTTCTTTGCCACATAATTTTTGCTTCGTTAATTTCTACTGCTGTAGATGGAAACCGAATCCATCTATGAGAATTTTCGACTATTTGATCCATAACGTACCTTATTATTAGCAGTAGTTCGATGAATACCCAAGTCTTGAGCCGCGCCAGACTGAAATCCCGGATCGGCAACAAATCGCAGAAATATTTCCATCTCCTGTCTTCTAGAAATAGCACCACCACGTGAGTCTTTTTCATTGAGAAACTCAGCCTCTAAGAAATCTACACTACGACTTTTGAATCGTAGAAGTTGTTTACACTCTCGTTCTTCAATTGCACGACGAAGACGATATATTTTACGCTCACGAATAGGCATACACTCAGCCATGTCTCTGACAACGCACTGGTTGTTACTGTTAGTACTTACTAGGCAAAGCTAGCACGCCCCTAACCATACTTGGAATTCGTCTAGAACATTCTAGAGAAAGAAGAAGTAAATTTTTTTTATTCACATCAATAATTTTCAAGAACGTTCTAGGCAATCCGGAAACGCTAGCACTTTCTACCCCTAGTAAATACTAGTTATGATTATTCACTCGTAACCTAGCACTTACTTAGGAAATTTGGAATTTAAGTAAGTGCTAGGTTTTATTCACTTCACCTATTGTTTTGACATATCCGTAGTAGTATCTCAATTATAGATTTATTACAATATCAACAAAGAGTCAATATTACAATGTCAATAAAAATGTGGATTCTATTGCTAAAAGTATTGACTTAAAAGAAATACATTCAATCTCATAACAATTCTCTTGTGTTACTACACATAAAAGTGAGAAAATTGTAATAGTTATTATGTCATTGGTTTTCCTAACAATATTAAATTTCTACTCATGTTTTAGGAAGCAGTTTTATTAAGTTAATGAAATTAAAACTTAACTTTTGTGTTATTTTATAGAGCAGAATTCATAGCGTAATAAGAGTTTGCTGTTTTCCAGTAACAATGACGTACAAAATCAATTTCATTCATAACTTGTACAAGTAACACACACTAAACACAAATAAAAGTTAGACATATAAGTTCAATAGTAACACACAGGATTGTATTATCACTTTAAATTATTTATACTGTAGAATCTTGATAATCTAATTTTGACCAGAGGGTGGCTTGGATTACCAAGTTCTTCAGATTATCAAACATAGTATACAAATTTGGCTAATAACAAAATTATACAAATTAATGGTATTCAAATTGAGTCTATAAATAATGATAGGCTTATAAAAAAGTACATTGAAAGACAAAGAAAATGTTTAACAGATTAAAAGATGATGTATGGAAACACTGTATATATAATAACGGTTCACAAGTTGATTAGTTTTATGTGTTCGAATTATTGGATGTCCAGATTACGAGGTTCCGAATCTGCAGGTTCTACTGTTTAATTTTTAAGGAATTATAACTCATTAACCTGGGAGAACTCGCTAGAAATAATCAGACGTGACAACTCGTTCATGAGATTTTCTCTCACTCCGATGGTTTTTGCTGTTTGCAAGTGTATACTAATTTAAAAAGACCAAATAACGTTATTATAATGTTTTTGAAGGGCAAAGAAATAATTAAAACATAAAATGAAGTAAAAAAGTGTTGTATTGAATTAAATTATTGCAATTTAGGATTCAAAGTACAACTAAACGTGAAACAGGTCGGGTATGTGCCGGAATTACGGGAGTTGGCAATCATTAGGCTGAAACCACACTGCGCCAAACAATTTGATTGAAGCAAACCGAAACAAAATGTTTCAGTTTGACTGAAACATTCCCAACCCACATTGAAACAAACAGTTCACTCAAAGTTCCCAGGCATTTATTTGTAGATATGTCTCTCCCTTTTTTAAAGTGTATGATATCAAATAGTATATAACACCGTTATGACCGATCATTGTTATTTGAACTGCAACATTATGAAGATAAGTTTTATAATTATATTCCGAATTTTGATTTAATAAATAAATGTTGTTACCTACTGTCTAACAATATGCTATTTGACGGCTGTTTCGGCCATTAGTAAAACACGTAATTTATCGAGTAGCCTACTAATTACATTTTTAATTACCAACATATTTAGTAAATTATTTAAATGAAATCGTAAAATTTACTACGGCTTTCTAACATTACGACCTAAAAAGTGATTTTAAGTCTAGGCCTAACCTAAAATTATTGTATGTATGTTGCCGTTAAGACAGGTAAAATAAATTAAACATACACACAATCATTTTAGGTTAGGCCTAGACTGATGAAAAAACATTTTATGTTTATTGAATGTATTTGCAATGAATAGACATTTAACTGCACGTGTTTACCATCTTAGCTTTGATGTTATTATTAATTCTGCACATTTATTATAATAACATTAAACGTATGGAAACAGTAAATATTTGTATAAAAAACCAACTAATAATAAACGGCAATTGAAAGATTAAAATTTAACTTTGAACTTTAGTTTCGCCTGGTAAAACAAATAATAATAATTTATATAAAATACTGTTAAATACAGGCTAGAATGGAAGAAGAAAGATGTTTACATCCCTTCAATAGTAAAATGTTTGATTCAAACCGGGGTTCTTCAAACAACATCAGGCGTGACTGGTTACGTCTGAGGCAAACAAAACGTTTGACCGTGCCAGTGTGAACGTGTTTGCTCTACTACCTTGCTAATTCCGTCCCCTTGGTTTGCGTCAAACAGCCCGAGTCGGTTTCAAACTGACCCAGGCTGTTTTGTTCGATGCAGTGTGGGTTCACCCTTACATTCTTTCTTTGTTCTACTGCTTTTTCCATATTAATCTGCCATTCCACTAGTAATCTAGAGCGGGATGCCATTTTACAGTTGAAAATTACACAAAATTAACAACTACTGTTTGAATAAAAAATATAATGGGAACACTCGCATGTAGAGAAAATGTATCACCTTGGCATGGCTTTTGATAAACAACCAAACGTAGTGGAGTCCACGAAGCGACTAAAATACTGTGCATGGTGGTATGCCGTGACCAAACGTCCCAATTCAAGCTAGACAAACGTAGATCTCCCCACCTACCTTAGGCATCTGGTTATAAGGGGTTTACCCTGAGCGTGAGAGAAATTCTCACGCAGCAAGTTCTCACAAAATGTATGACACTGTGGTAAATATATCACATAATATATTCTTATAGTGAACTGTATTAAGGTTGATTTACACTAGAGTTAGACTGTACTCACACTCAACTTACAATCACCAGGGAACATGTTCAGCTTAAAGTATAATAAAGTGAGGTCATGATGATTATCTTTTATGTTTAATATCAAAGCTGATGTGAATGAAACATTGCATCCAGTCTGCATTCACAGTTCAGAAATGTCAATTTTTATTTCATACTTTTAATGAAGAAATTTGTTTGAATACATTTCAAATTTTATAAGAAAGTAGTAATTAATAATGCATACAAGTTATACATACTAAAAAGTAATTTTGAAAATAAATTTAATACTTTTTTAACATTAGGTAAAATGCTTTTTTAATATTTTTTCCCATTGCAGTAACTGTACAGTGATTGGACGAGATCCTACTACTGTACTATTTTTGTTATGTTCTGTAAAAGTTTCCAGTCTGTACAGTGGTATCAGAATTTTACTGTACAATTATATTTACAGCATAATAAATATATTTTTTGTGTGATTTTATTGTGCTTATTATGTCATACAGTTACATTTTTATTGTTTATTTTCTTCTACTAGGAATTTAAATAAAATTTCACTCTTAACAGTGTAGAATAGGTGCACATATAAGAAAGTATACATTTTGTTTTAAACTTGTTTATGTTTTCTTCAGAGAAAACGTTATTTGTGGTGCTTCTATACTTATGTATATATGTTCTTATACTATATATATATATATATATTAATTTCTGCAACATTGGTTAATCTGTAAATCTGTATCTGTGATTAATACAATGTATTGTCATTGAAGATAAAATTGTAATAGATTGTTATGATTTCATATAAAGTAATAAATTGAATATTAATTCAAAACCACTTTTTATTGCTTTTACAATCAATATAAACATCACTTTGTGAGACATGTTACATGGTTACTGTCAATGTTGACCTTAAATAAATATTAGGCCATTGTTTTTTTTAACCTATGAGGTTTTATAAATAATATTTATCTGTCTATTTTACAAATGAGATTAGCTTCAAAACAGGCTTAGTAAAGCCTAAATGAAGTACCTACATTTTCTTTATACCATTTTTTCAGAACAGTTTATAATTTTGTTTTCTTTGTTTAGTCGTATAAGTTTATAATAGTGTTTAACTTCTAGTTATTTTCTATAGTTTGTATTTTTGTTTTTTAATGTGGCATTTATTATTATTATCAAATTATAATTATGTTTCTAACGTTTGTGTACAAACAAAATAATGAATAATAAATATGACCAATACATAAATCATCTCCTTTATTAACAAATTTATAACAATATAGCGTAAATCAACTTTTCACTGTTACATTCACACCAATAAAATTATGAAATTGATAGTAAGTAATACACAACAAATTTAACAATCCTCTTAAAATGATAAACATTAATTTTCTATACTACCTGAAATACTAAACAAATTTCTTTGAACTATCAAAATTTAAAACTAACTGTTTAGTTTTCAACATTTAATAATCTAGTAATTAAGGATTTGATTTATGTATTAAAACACATGATTTTATATTGTTATATTTGTGTTTCAATTCTCTTCTTCTATTGCTTTTTCCATTTATCTTAACTACTTTTATACTATTAAAAAAAACTCTATTAATGCTCAATAATTACTCTGATGAATTCTTATTTATATTTTCTTATTACTACAACCTAGTTTTTTACTTAGTAAATGAAACTTGAAGATTCTTAATTTTTAATGAAAAGAGAAATTTTGAACTTTTAAAAAAAAAGAACTGAGCAATTACACACTTTCCAATGAGAACTCAGTTTAATGCAGCAAAGGGTTATAAGGTACTTAACTATTAGAAAAATACAGTCCACTAATAATAATAAATACTATAACAACAAGAATCATTGGTTCCTCAAGGCCAAATTAATCTATATACAGGGTGATTAACTCAAGATGGCCACGATTGGGATCTCGGAAACTATAAAAGTTACAACAAACTTTAAATGGGAAATCTTCCCTACTTTTTCCCTTGCATTAAAAATACAATATTAAAATTTCCAAAAACTCCGCCATTTTTCCAATATGGCGGCCAACTTAATTTTTTCAAACGGAAACCCTTATTTTTTATGTTACATTTGGATTGGGGACATAAATTTAAGACATTTTTATTCTTTAGTATTTTTTCCTTAACCCAACCGTTTATGAGATACAGCCTCTTAAACATTTTCTATTTTATGTGATTTTTTTAATTGGGCCACCATTGGGATCTGAGAAAGTATTAATTTTACAGCAAACTTTAAATGGGGAACCTTTCCTTGTTTTATGAGAAATTAAAAAATATGTAGTTAATTATAAAATCCAAATACCACTCACTCATCACGAAATCTCAAAAATCACAGAACAGATTGGAATAAAATTTGGTATGTAGCTTCCTCTAAGCCCTAGTTGCTCGCTAAGAAAGGTTTTAAATAAATTCGAAATTTTAGGGGTTGTTTGGGGGGATAAAATTTACTAAAAAAAAAAAACCACCAAACGGATTGGAATGAAGTTTGGTATGTAGCTTCCTTTGGGGCCCTAGGTGCTCGCTAAGAAAGGTTTTCAAAAAATTCGAAATTTTAGGGGGGAGGGGGTTTGAGGCAAAGTTACTAACAATCCTCATAAGAATTACATAGTGTAATATATTTTTTTTGTGAATATACATTTTGCTTTGATTTGTCTATCCGTGCAAAGCCGGATCAGGTAGCTAGTATTTTAATAAACATTGAATATTGTGTTTATTATAATTTACAGCCGATGTTTTTGGAAAGTTACGTTACTTGGTTAGACTCAATCGTTACGCAGTAGTAAAATCAGTAACTAAGCTACACTCAAAACAATACAAATCATTGGTGTTTTCTTTGTGTGTTAAAAATATTTGTCAAGTTATTTCTGCTATTAAGTGTATTTTCACCAATTTGATAACTAACATATTCAATAATTCTGGCCAAGGTTAATTCTCTTTCTTTATAATTTCCTTAATACAAGTTGCATTATACATTTTAATTTTCATTGATAGTTTTGTGTTTATTGTCTAATAATATAGCCTATACAAATACGCTAAAACTAGTTTGTATGTTGACCCATAAGAAGTCATCAAATGTCTAATCAAGAATGTAAAGGTTTATCTGCGCAGCTAGAAAAGTCAGGGAAAGTTAGTTTATTGAAACATAATATCAAACGTATAGCAAGCGATGACACCGAAATAAAGCGAAAATATTCGGAATTTTAAACTTTAGCCTCGGAAGTTGATGATTCATATAAAGACTATAAACAAGAAGTAGCTCTTCAGTTTGAAGAAGATATTTATAAAGGGTCTGATAATGCAACATCTTATATACATTTTTAAAACAGAACCTTATCTGACTAATTTAAACCACCAATGTCAAAACTTCCGAGGGTGGCCAAGAAGTTTTGTTACCATTATTTGTAAAACTACGTCTTGAATTACCAACATTCAATGGTGATCTTAAGTCATGGATGACATATTATAATATTTTTGGTTCAAAATCCTCAACTTTGTTATCGGTAAAAAATTACAATATTTACCTGCTTCGCTGGTTATGCGCTTAACATTATACTTCAATTACCGCTCACTGCACCAAATTTCCAAATAGCTCGGGACTTGTGGCGTCAATGTTTTCACAATAAAAGAAGGTTGTTAAATTATAGATTTGCCTATGTACATGATAGTTCATTAAAATGTGTTTGGCAATTTTTATCAACATATTGAGACAATGTTCAAGCTGTACAGTGGCTATAGGGCTCCATTGAATCTCCTTCATTGTTACACTCTTTTATTGTAAACTATAAAAGTTACAACAATCTTTAAATGGGGGACCTTCCCTACTTTTTCCCTTTCATTAAAACTACAATATTAACATTTTCAAAAACTCCGCCATTTTTCCAATATGGCGGCCAACTTCATTTTTTCAAATGGAAAGCCCCGTTTTTTATGTTGAATTTCAATTAAGGATACAAATTTAAGACATTTTGATTCTTTTGTATTTTTTCCTAAACCCAACCGTTTATGAGCTACAGCCTCTCAAAAATTTTCTATTTTGTGATTTTTTTAATTGGGCCACCATTGGGATCTCAGAAAGTATTAATTTTACAGCAAACTTTAAATGGGGAACCTTTCCTTGTTTTATGAGAAATTAAAAAATATGTAGTTCAAATATTTCTAAGTGGCCGCCATTTTCCAATATGGCTGTCAACTTTGAAATTTCTTATGGAAACCCCTACTTTTTATGACGGATTTGGATTTTACATGCAATTGTAAGACTTTTTTATTCTTGGTCTTACAAGAGGAAACCTAATGTTATTATTTGAGGACAATTGGCATACCATCTATTTTCATCTATAGTTTTGCTTGTAAAGATTTTGATATACAGGGTGATTTTTTTAAATGGGCCACCATTGGCATCTCAGAAACTATAAAAGTTACAACAATCTTTAAATGGGGGACCTTCCATACTTTTTCCCTTTCATTAAAACTACAATATAAACATTTTCAAAAACTCCGCCATTTTTTCAAATGGAAACCCCCGTTTTTTATGTTGAATTTCGATTAAGGATACACATTTAAGACATTTTGATTCTTTTGTATGTTTTCCTAAACCCAACCGTTTATGAGCTACAGCCTCTCAAAAATTTTTTATTTTGTGATTTTTTTAATTGGGCCACCATTGGGATCTCAAAGTATTAATTTTACAGCAAACTTTAAACGGGAAACCTTTCCCGCATTTTATCGAATGCAGCTCTGGTTAGGAAACCAACTACCCCCAAAGTTGTGAGGTTGGGAGCGCAACCAGAATCACCTAGTTCCGGTGCTAACCAAAGACTCCGTAGCACCAAAACAAATTTTGGATTTAATATTTTGAAAATTCAGCAGTGCTATGAATTCAAAATAGCTGCAAGAATGTTCTCTTTTATGCCAGAACTACCTGGTACTTCCTTTCTCTATAACTCTTGTTACCTTGTTACTGGCTTCGTCATTGTCTCCACCGCACACAAAACACTTTAGTCATTACAAACAATAATCGCATACTGGAAATATTAAAAATAAAACCAAACTTATATGTTTAAAAAAATCTATAACACAACTTTACTCGGCACAAGTTGTGAATAAACTGAATGGGTGGAAGAGGAGAAAGGAAAATCCCATGCACAAAACCACTGGCCAACATAAATGGGAGATAACTTGACACCCCTTACTGATAGGATGAGGTCAGTTGAAACAATATATACTTGATAGTGTACACTTACCATATAGTATATGTAAACCCTTAAGTGTAAATAGACAATGTGCTAGCTCGTATAGGTAGCTATGAATAACCAAAATACATTTTTTTGTACAGAAAATCATGAAATTTAGCGGAAAAATTCAAATTGTTGTAACTTTTGATTAAGTTACGTATTGAAGATAAATTAATAAAATGTATATACTTTTAAAGCAATTAACATTTTCTAAAACTTTCTTTCAGTCGATTATTTTGTAAAAATAAAGCTGAGGAGTTAAAAGTCAAAATTGACAAAAGACGTGATACAAAAATCTATTTTCCGGAAATTGAGGATTTTTAACAGGAAAAACTATAACAGATACGAAAAAATGAATAAATACATTCTTGAAGGACAAATCGAGTATTAATAGAACACAATTTTCAACACGACTCACTGTTTTCGAGATATAAGTAAAAAGCAGAAAAAAGGGGCAGGGACTTTTAGTATGTTTACCTATTAACGTCGAATGCTTTCCCCTCTCCATGTTTTCTACACCAGCCTTTTGGTCATTCTTTGACTAGACTATTGCTTTATAATGACTTCGTACATAAATGTGATTAAATTTTATAATTTACTAGCTGACCCGTACGGCGTTGCCCGTGGTGGTTGGTATTTTCAGTCTTTTTAACGTAATTGTATTCTTTTTAAGTGTTCAGTCAGTGAGTGGTATTTGGCTTTTATATATCTTAAATAATTAGCCCAATAATTGGTGTTTTGGTTCATTGTAGGCCTAACCTAAAATTATATTCAGTTTTTGATCCAAATCAGTTGTTGATAAAAATCAGCTGTTTTAAGCTTTTCATACGAACAGCTGTTTTTGTGCCCCTGATAAAATCAAAAGAAATCTTTCTTCTTCTTCCTTAAGATTGACCTTCCATAAGATTAACATTGAAACTTTGAGGGCCACTGGGGCGTAGCCCTAATGTCCTAGGACTTCGGTAAATGGACTAAAACCTTCCCAGGGTTAACCTGTGTTACTATGCAAAATTTCGAAGCAATCGGATGGACGGTTTGGTAACGCATAAAGGACAAACATACAAACGTACAAACAGACGGACATACATTGAATTTTATATATATAGATAAATCACTTGGTAAATTGCCAGCAGTCCAAAATATTAAATATTATGGTCCAAGACAGTAGTAATGGCACATATTACTCTTTTATTTGTGTCTAAGGAATTAAATATTATTTTAGGTAAAATGCACCAATGGATGTAAAATTCACCTCAAAACCTGTTGTTTAATTTTCATGTTCGTTCGGGAGTTACAAGAAAAAAATGGCTAAAACATGTTGAAGCGTTTACTGACATGTGTGTAGACCAATCAGAAACAGATCGATTTGTACGAAAGTCACTATACGTTCTGGCCAGGGAACTCTGATCTGAAATCGTTTTTTGGATTGCGTGTTTACCTTATATTCCTTTTATTCATATCTGCGAGTGAAGTCTCGGTTACCTACAGGTCTTTAATAATTATTATCTTAAAGTTTTTTTTTTATTACAGTACAACCTCGTTAAGTCAGACCAGCCGGGACCGCGGCCGATCCGACATAACGAAAATCCGTGTTAGCTGGAGAAAGAACATAAAACATCCAAAAATGAAAATATACTGTATACTTACAATATTTTGCTTTACTACGGAGAAAAACACTTTTGGACTGTACAGGTATGTCTACTTTTTGGGGTAAAAGCTTGTGAGTTTTTGTTGCGACAGCTTCGAGTAACGTTTACGTGGCACGGCAAACAAACTCGGTTGCGCGAACTTGGCGGGAACACGATCACCGTGTAGTACACTACGATTATGCACTCGTATAAAGCAATAGCGCTACCAAAATGCATATTTTTATTTATTGGAATCCGGTCTGGGTTACCCAGAGATCCGACTTAACAAGGTTAAGCTTTCACCAAGCAAGCGGCTCCTAGAACAACTCGATCTACCATCTTAGCATTGTAACTTCGAAACAGTGTCATAATGTAGTGAAGCCTAAAATATGTACTAATAAAGTATTGTATATACTAGTCATCAATTCAAATACACAGTGATTAAAATTAGTTAACAAAAAACATGTTGTGCCATCTAATCTTCTCCATTGCAACTTCTACTCTACCAATATCAATCTTTACTTCAACTTAACCATCCGGATATAACCTTCCAGATTGAGTACTTGATGAAGTACTTTCCGCGAGTGTGGGTTCGTTATGTGGATGATATTTTTGGAGTGTTTGACAAAAATGAAAATCTTGAAGAATTTTGTGATAAAATTAATGGATTTTACCCGACCATAAAGTTTACTACAGAAATTGAAAAAGACTACAACCTGCCGTTTTTAGATGTCAATGTGTATAAGAAAAACAGTGAATTGTCGTTTAGTGTATATAGAAAACCCAGACATACAGACAGGTATATAACTGAAGATTCACACCATTCACCGGCATATAAAAGAGCTGCTTTTAAATTAATGGTTCACAGATTGGTTCATTTGCCATTATCTAAGGAAAACTACGAGAAAGAATTGAAATATATTTATAGTACTGCGATATTTAATGGTTATTCTCAAGAATTAATAAACAACATAGTGAAGAAAATGAAATTCAAGAAAATTAAGGAATCGAGATCTACCCTGGAAAGCAACAAACTCCAATAACAATTGGTCAAAACAACGTTTGCTCAACCATTGTCTCATACTGTAAAAAATCGCTAGCTAAATATGCAAATTTAAATGTAGCTATGTCAGCTGAGATTAAAATTTTTAATCTTGGTAAAATGTTAGGAAATCCTAAAGATAAAATCCAAGAACTGGACAAATCTGTAATTTATTGTATAAAGTGTGAAATGTGTCGGAAGAAATATATAGGCCAAACTAAAAGAAGTATGAAGACAAGAATTAAAGAACATTTTCCTCATATAAGGTACAATAGGCCAGATAAATCGGTATGGCTAAACATTGTTTAGATGAAAACCATCATTTTAAAATAGAAAACTTAGTATTATTGAAAAATGTAATTAAACTTAACACAATAGATGCTTGGGAAATTTTGTATATTAACAAACATAGTAAAATAATTGTAAATAATGAATTAGGACCCATTCAAAATTCTATATTAATATAAAAATAATGTATTGTATGAGATTATTATTAGGTTAGTAACTTTTTTAGTTACATAGTTATTGTTAGGCTAGTTATAATGCAAGGCAATTGGTAACGCCCCACTAATGTAATGTAGTCTTAAGCCACGCCACTTTGAATTCTGTATAAATACGGAGGATGGAGCACTGTTAGGTTAGTTATAGTTTGACTATTGTAGCTCGTGCATCACTGAAGTTAATAAACATATTAGTTGTGAGATTTGTGTTCTAAGTTTATTCTATCAAGTATATCTTCTCACAAGTCAAGCTCAGTATTTACTTATACTTCCAGATTTAGTCTGGTCAAAGAACCAGATTTAAACCTATACAAGTACCAGAGTAGTTTCCTCTCATCTACAACTGTAACGTCTGCTATTTGACCAAAGCAACATTCTTCCAATCGAGAACATATATTATAGAGTTAGGATTAATTTATGAAAACTAAAACAAGAACAAGTGTGGGGGAAATAGGCATAGAAGTGTTGTGAACATTCCCAAAACGCCTAAAATCAACTAACATCTATGAACATTAAAAAGACAAAACTGTATGTACATAACCAAAAGGGCTAAACAACTAATAAATTTGGTGTGCTGTTTTTTCCGGCTGTGAAGTATCAGCTCTGGAGACAGAATCGAGTTGAGTCCTTCTTCTCTCTCTTGAACATTCGAAGTAGACAGAATAAGATGTGCCTAAATGGCTCTGGTGAATTTTTTGACAAGTCAGTGTCCAGTAACATTTAGTAAAAGTGTGTAAAAACCTGAATTAATTAAAAGATATGTTACTGTTATTTCCATATACAATTTTGCATATAAGAAAATCAATGGATAAAGGAGTACTTCAAAACAACGCATGGTGTATTGCTTCATGGCGTGAAATAAGATTTTTGTCAAAGCCTTAGTGGGAAAAAAGTGTACAGTGAAAGACGGTAAATTAACCCTTTCCCTGTTATTCATAATTGACACCCAGTGCCTCATACCAGACCTTTTAAATGGCAAAATTGTCACTTATATTCAAACTACGATAACTAATTAACTACTTATTTAATATACATGAAATTTTTACCATATCTTAATATTATATTGGTATATACAAAAATTTTATATTTATTTACCTAATGCAGCACTGAATTTTTTTTAAGTCCAAATAAAAAACAAATTGAAAAATAAGTTCACTCACAGTTACAACTTTTACAAAAATGTTAGGAGACACTTTATATTTGTTAGGCCATAAACTGTCTATTTTATTTGTGTTCAATTACTACAAAACTACATTTAATAAATCAAAAAATTAACCATGTATTTTAAATTCAGTCTAGCCATGTTTTATGGACTCTTGGTTTACAAAAGTTGTGCTACAGATGATTATAAACACAGATCTAAAACCCTAAACAGCTGGAAGAAATTACAAATTAAATGCAATTGTACTGTAAAATGTTCTCTGAACATGTTTCTGAAGTTAGTTTTAAATTATTCTAACAGATGGCGAAGTTATACGCATTTAAAGTTCTACTACGGATTAGTACGAAAAGCCGGGGAGTGGAAAAAATAAATCGCTACGAGTTACTGTTAAAAACAACTCGAGTTACCAGCGAAATTGTTAAATCCAGTTGGTTTGTTCTTGTGAATTTTTTTTATGATCTCATAGAAAAACTGATCAATTTAGAAGTCAGTCTGACATTCTCAATTTTCTCTTTCTGTATAGATCTAAAGTGCTTATTTAAGTGTTCATTTCAATACAATCTATTCATTTTTTTACCTTACCATGCTAAGTACCTTCCAGTACGAATGGACAAACGCCCTAGAGATTCTAAACATGTTTCTTTTTAAATAAAACTTTTAATTAAAGTCTTAGCTTGTATTAACCTTCAAACTGCGATCGCAAGGCGGCACTTTCACCGCTTATCTTTGTTTATTAGTTTTCGGATTTTCCATTAAATTTTCACAAAAGAAATAATAAGCATCTCAATGGACATCATAATTATAATACACGTGCACAAATATACAAATCATTTTAAAATGAAATAGTTTTGCAGTAGAAATGTTTTAAAACATTTAATCTTCAAGTGCTCTCGTAAGTGCCATTTTGGCCACCTTTTCTAAAAAAATTGCACTGTACTTTACTAGCCACACAAAACCTATAGGTATTCTTTAATTACATACAAGATGCACATAAATATACCAAATATAATGGAATAATACTCACAATATTTGAAATAACTACTTATTTTGCAACGATAAGCGTTGCAAAAATAAAAAAATATGTGAATAGTATATAACTGTTAAAAAAAATGGGGTTCGTTAAAAATTTCAGAAATAAAAAAAATAATATTCAAAAATAATAAAAATGCTATATGTGGATTATTCAGCAATCATCAACACCTCTCCTTCACTTCTTTTATTCATTCACCTTAATACATCAGAAATCGTCGTTCATGAAATACCTTAATACATCAAAAAACACCTCTTAGGCCTATTGCCTTACCTCCATAAACAAAAATCACCTCTTAGGCCTTTAATCACCATTTACTAAAACTCACCACATCATATATCTCCCCTAACTCCAACGTAGAATTACACCTTATCCTCCACCTTACTTTAATTCACCTTACTTACAAAAACCTTGATACCACCTTCATTTAACTCAAAAAATAATAAAAAAATAATAATAATCATCATAATACTTATAATAATCCACATATAACTTCATTTATGCTCTATTAGCATCTGTCTATCCATAATTATTAATTACTGTGAAATATTTATTGAATTAGTTTAACTTTCTCAGGGGTGAATACCTGGCTGTTAAAGTACAAGCTAACTGGATGTACGTGGCTGTATAAAGAAATTCAAGACACCATGGCAAGACAACTATACGTTTACTCTGACATAATTAAAGAATGATTATTTACAACAAGATATATCAACATTACAAAAATAATTAAACAAACAAATCAATTGATTATATACAATGTGTTCTCAACCCTAGTCTAGCCTATGATGCAATAAGTAAAAAGTTGAAGTTAAGTTATTTCTCAAAAATTGTAAAATTTCAAAAATGCAGACTTCTAAACTTAAAAATAATGGCCATATTTACTCACGATACCAGTTGTTTCTGTACTTTTACCTAGGATTTCACTGAATTTACTCGATATAGTCAACACACTTTCATTTCATTAACGCGTTTGTCCGATCACATGGCGACTTTTTATAACTTTCACTTTTTAAGAAAAGTATACGATGGATTTCATCTTCTAAGTTTGTACCAACTCCGAAGCACCTCTACTTCATTTCACAACAACATTTGTTGCGATCTCCAAGAAAATACTACATTTTCCAACGAATTTCCCACCACCTGTAACTAGTAACACATACAGTTCACTACGCCATATTTGAGTTCTCCTTACGTTCTACTACGTTCCGTGTGTTTTGTCACGTACGCATCGCACCAAGCCTTCTGTATTGAAAATGTTTCAACGCTCATCACAGATGGAGTTTTTTATTAGTCCTGTATCTCGATACATATGCTGATATTGTGACATACCTTGTTATATACGCTGACTTGTTATACATGTGTTTGTTTTTTAACTGTTTTTTAATTGTTAAACTGTTTATTATTCAGAACTCATTCAAACATTTATTTGTCTTTCTTTACCGTTTACTTCAACCGCACTAATTTAAATAACTTCTTATACAGTTCATACACGTTATATATTCTCACCAATTTATATATTTTAAGTCTGCTTTTTTATTTTACCTATTTACTGTCTGCTTATCCTTTATTTATTAAAATGATTCTACTGTAACTATTTTGCGTCATATACGAATTTATATATATATGCAAAAATTATAAATGTTTATTATTATATATGTATTGCGTCATTTTATTTATTTAGACCAAACCTCTGTGCTTTAGACACTATGGGAAACTGCTGATTTATTTTTCATCGTATAGCATTTCTGTTACATGGCTGTCAGTGTTACAATATTTTCGTCTATCGCTGCAGTGAAATGTTTTAACACAAGCGATCGCAAGGCAGTAACTTGGCCATTAATGGATGTATTCATGCACGGAATACTGACTGACCTTGAACCACTGCTGATTAAAATTTTGTTTCGACTGACATCGTGCAACTAAATACAGTAAAACCTCTTATATCCGGATCAATGTGGCGCCGGGTGATCCGGATATAAAAAAAAATCCGGATTTGAGAGAGGTTTTTTTAATATGGGTAAATTGGTTGAAATTAGGGATGGGTCGATTCTCGATACCGATTTTCGATACCACCGATACTTTAGCTTTTGTATCGGTATCGAGAATCGATAGCCGAAACTCGATACCGATTACCGATACGAAGAAATACTCAGTCAGTTGTCAGAACTGCCCGTTCTCGTATAGACTCCGTGAATGTAATCTCCGGTATTTGAATTCGAATTCTCTGTATTTTAACTCAATTCAGTATTTAAAAATAAATATCAGTAGGGAAAATGTAAAACATTATTAATTTTATGTAAGTAGACATTTTCCCCAGTAAAATGTTTTAGGCAATTGTTTCCTTTCTTAAGTAAACGCTTCTTGTTTTATTTTTATTCATGCGTAGGCTGTTATTTGTACACAAGAAGTCTAGAGTAGGCTCAAGGTCAAACACTTAATGATTCGTTTGTTATCCTGTCTATAGAATTAGGGTGTCTACTGTGAAGAAAAACAACACATTTTATAGATCGGTAACAAAAGTATTTAAACTTTAAAGTAATAATTTTATTTGTTTGAAATCGGGTAAAACTTGTTGGGACTTACGTTACCCGTGATTTATGATTTTTATGGGAGTCCCGACGGAATTCCTTTGTTTTACTTTTTACAGCCCAACTCAAAAACATCATTCGCTACTGCAGTATTTAGTCGAAAATATTCATTTTTCATAGATATATTTATTATTTTTTACTACGCCGGATATCGGAGGTTTCGGATATGAGAGGTTCGGATTAGAGAGGTTTTACTGTATATAATTAAAGAATACCTAAAGGTTTTGTGTGGCTAGATGTGTCGGTTAAAGTACAGCGAATTTTTTTTTAAAAGTGGCCAAAATGCCGCCCACGCGAGTTCTTGATGGTTAAATTAATAATATGAAGGGTGCACGGGATAAATGAACAAAGTCACAAGAACAAACTTTTGAGAAAACCTGTTTTTAAGTTTTCATTTAGTGTTAGGAAATCTAAAACAATTTTTTATGTAGGTGCATTATATATAATATGGTAGTAAATATATTTGTATACATTGTTTACTATATTTTTCGATCATTTAATTTTTTATATATAATAAAAAATAAAAAACCAAGCAAATGCACAACTTGCAATGGAAAACGATTAAAGTCAATTGACTATGATCTTTTTTCCCTTGTATAATTGCTTCTACTGTATAAACATTAGTGTCAACACATGGATGACTATGATCAAGCTTAGACTGTTTAAGATGACTCTGATAGTTTTTTCATTGTATAGCTAAACTTCAAATGCGATTTACTCTGACTGAGATCACTTTTTCATGGCTTTTGACCTGCTATGAGACAGTCCAATGCAAGAGCATTATGGCAATATAGATATCTCAAATTTTGATTTTTAACTTCCCGCTAAAAGAAAATTGAAAATTTTCTAAAATCGGGAAGTTATTGGTTTCACCCCGTTTTTCGAAAATCGAGTATTCATCAGATCTCGACGTTTTGAGGTCCTAGGAATCTTCCCTGACCACTCCC